>JAODPA010069726.1:0-31915 GCA_025585075.1 Nepenthes mirabilis | reverse complement strand
GAGGTGAGGAGAGAGAGGAGACCGGCACGGGGCTGTTGCCGTCGCCGCAGGTGCTGATGTCGGGAATGGAAGCCGGCGAAACCCTCTCCGTGATGCTATCCTTCATTTTGTGTGCCGATGTGAGTAGAGGAGGGAATCGTGAACCGAAGCAAACGGGCCTCCGTCCGCAGCCGCCGTCATCGGAGAAAATGGATAAATTGAGGCAAGTATTTCCTAACCTGTCTTTTGTCAGATTTCACATCTGATGTATTTATGTTTTGATTTGGAGTTTTAAGCTCATGAGTGCGCTTTTAATTAGCTTGTTTATTTTATTGTACACGCATGACTCTTTTACTGATTGTTTGAGGGTTTTATTCTGTTTCTGTTAAAATTTATGGATTTTGTTATTTTCTGAAAATACAAGTAAATTTTTCGACACTGTATATGTTCGTATCAGTATGTGTATATAAAAATGTGCATAAAATTTGTATAAGTCGTGCATTTTCACATACATGTGTTGAGTTGTGGTCACTACATTTGGATTTGTTATTGGATATTTTGGCCAGCTTCCAACGAAAAAATATATTTGGAAATCCCTTTCCGCCGGCAGAAAAAACTTAGAGTAGTAACCTTTCCCATTTGGATGATTTGATTTAACCTTGTAATATATTTGGACGTCCTAATATATTTGACAAGTTTGAAAATTACACTCAAAGTCATGAATAGCAAAACATAGTGAACAACTTTACTCATAGGTACAGAGTACAATAGTGGCCATACATGCTAGCCTAATTTACATTTGATTTGGTCTAAGGCTACCAAGATTATGTGTAACCCTTCCTCAAACTAGCCTTTAAATAATCGAAACTCAAATTTTATATATAATTTGTATTTCTATATTGATTTGTATTGGACTTTGATTTGATATGGATTTTTCGATTTGGATTTGAGATTCGCCAATTTTGTCCACAGTGAGGTCTTGGTATATTTCGTACAAATGATTTTGACTATGTTTTGATCCAGACCTTTGGAATATCTGTCGTGATACTACTTCAATTTCTACGTACACTATTGAATTATCCGGCTATCGGATTCTTTCCCAAATCACAAGCTAATTGGGCCTTGGACTTGGATTTGGACTTGAACTTAAATTGGACATCGACTTCTTAGAATCGGTTCGGATCACTTCTATTTTGTTTATATATATATATACACGTCCTGATGAGGACTGTTTTTTGATTTGGACATTTGTTTTGGAATTCGGATATTTGATTTGAGTACGATACTACTAGTGGATTTTGCATTTCTATTAGATTTATTCTATCATTTGAACGAATATTTATCCATTCGACATTCCATCTAATTCATTAGACTTCTTTTGTTTAAATATGATACTTGCTGAGCGCTAGACTTATATTTTATATTTTACCCTTTTAAAGTTGAAAGTTTGGATGCATTGCAAGAATAAGGATGTGATCCGTCAGCTATTTGTCCGATTTGGTGAGTTTTAATTTTATTATGGTTTAAATTGGTATTTAATATAATTGAAGTATGGAATTGGCCGGGTATAGACCCATAGTTATATTTCGGGAATAATTCAGATATTATGTTATATTTGATTATAATTTTTGATTAAATTGTTACCTCCCTTATGACGATTGTAAAACAGGTTATATTTATGATGTCCGGACGGTTGTCCGACGAGGTCCTATAAGGGTTTTTGATTTATCAGGTCCTGTATTATTTGATTTGTCACACCCGAATTTTAGAATTTAGTATTATTTGTTAAATTTAATTGAAATTTTAAATTTTAAGAATTTTAATTATTTATTTAATTGACCTATTTGGACCGAATTCGTGACACTCTAATACCAAATAATGAGGAACCGAGCAAAACGAATAGAAATTTAGACACACAATAAGAGAAGAAAGAAAGTGAGCTTCAAGTTTCACCAAACTTATATTTCTCTATTCTCAAATCCGAATTTTACTTTCAACCTCAATTGAATTAAATAGAATATACAACTTATCTAACACCTACCAAAATTAAAGTCAAACACACCCATAATGCAACACGTTTCCAACCAAATTAAAACAAATCTATCACCTAAAAGATAACTATTAATTAGGATATATCCTACCTAAAACATTAGCAACTAACTAATAAATAAAAATCATCCAAATATTTCCTTAATGGGCAAGAGTAGGTGGGCCTTGTGCTTCACTGATGAGCCGTACATTGCATCATAATACTTTTTTAAACTTACAATGAAACACCATATTTTAATTTTCTAGATAGATGGGCTTAGATACAGCTTTAGGCAGAGGTGAACACATTGAGCCTTGATGTAACTACAAGGCTACTCAATTGTTACTTATATATCATGGGTTCAAACCACAAAAATAACTTTTTTATAATGTCCATAATAAGATTGCTTACATCTAACTCTCTCCAAATCCCACGTGGGAACCTCATGCACTGACACATTCTTCAGGCACAATCATATGCAATTCATACAACAAATCTTTATATTTTGGGGGCAATCATCTACCATGAGATCATAGAAAAGTGACCTCCACATAACTATGCCCAACCTACACCAAATCCATAATGGTTTCATCTCTACATATATACAAATATCTAAAACTGAGACAACTGGATTTGAGTTCTAACGTCTCCAAATATGATTGTGTTGTATGGTGCATATGTTGATATCAATATGACTTTGGAGTTGCTGTTGACAATCCCCACGTTTACACAGTTCCAAGGAAATGTCCTCTAACACCTAGTGACAGAAAATTGCTGAACCACCCAAGGACTCTGTGGATTTTTTTCTAGACTAAAGGCATACTATGCCGAAAACTCTACTTGAATATGTTCCTCTAATAAATATTTTTGTTCCGTGGATTTCAGAAATTATGGTAATACAATAAAAATGAGGAAGTTTTAGTAAAATATGCAAAAGAAAAGAGAGGCCAAATTTATTATCTTTTGGAATTACACGATATACCCTGTGAGGTAAGAAGTCCAAAATAGAATTGTAATTTAATATTTTTTCAACTTCTGAAGTGTTTTAGCATCATGCATGTACTACCGTAGGCTTAGAATGCAGTCAATTTGGCATTAAATTTTACCTGGCATAAAAATGTTGCTAAAATTGTTGAGATTAAACTGAAAACAAGAAAAGTTGAGAATAAAATAGGAAAAAAGAAAATTGTTGAGAACACTTCTTATGTGTTTACCTTGTAAACTACACCCTATTTAAAATGATTTTATAGAAAATCTAGAAAATGCTAAAAAAAAGTGTAGATTGACATCATAGAAAATCTAAAAAATAATCAAAAATAGTGTAGATTGAAACAGAACTTCCGCAAGGGGGGGGGGGCTAATCCACCAAAAGACAATGACAATTGATTAAGGTGGATTCAAATCTATGTAGGTAAAACAAGGAAGTCTAATGGCCAGCACAAGAGCATCAAATTCATTCTGATTTCCAGAACTACGATATGTTTAGTTACTTCATTAATTACTCATAAGATGCAAGCTTGGTAATCAGCAAATTCAGTAATTCAACCAATGTTCCAAATAATTGATATTTGCCAGCGAGGATTCTAAATTTGCAAGTTGATGTTTTGTGTGCAATCTAGAGCTTTATCATATGTATTTCAGCAATTTACAACATTGGACCACAGGCCATATCCAAGTTCTTCTTCTATGTTGCTGATTTGTTGATGATTAAAATGTTTATAATTCTGTCATTGTTTTACTCTTAACTGCTTTTTGTAGTATTTGCTTGTTGTTGCCATAACATCTTTAATAAAGTTACACCTTGCAGATCAACAATAAAAAAGAACAATAGGAGTTACTTGTAATAAATGCCTCCTTCCAAGTTTCACGCTTTGACCAAGATGGGCACACTTCTTGGACTGCAATCCCCTTGCTTGAGCATATTCTGCTGAGAAACCAAGAAACAACTGATATCACAAATCCAATTTGGAAACAAAGAATGTGACACCCCAGATTTTTGAGGTACATAAATTATGTTGTATATGGATAGTAATTTTTGGTGCATTAATTTGGGTAATTTAATCTCATATTTGGGGTATCTTTTGGGACATGCTTAGGGTAATAATTATTTCAAGTAAAAAGATTAAATAACTTGGGAATTATGATTATGCAATTTATAGGAATTTTTGAGGACCCAAAAGAATTATTATTGGGCACCTAGTTACTACCTAAACTAATGTTCTCCTAAGACTAGATGTCTAATGTCACATGTGGCCAGCTGGGATGGAGGTTAGGTCCAGTGGAAAATTTGAAGCTGGAGGTGGCCTCAGCTCAGCTCATGTGAGGATGGCTAAGCTCACCCTCTGATTATTAATTAAGGAGAAAGAGGGCAGCAGAACACTGCCTCCTTAATGTTACACTGGCTACAGAAAATGTAGAAGAGAAAACACAAAGAAGAACAAAATCTCCTTATTTCCTCAGCTGTTCACTATACGAAGAAGTGAAGGAGAATGGTTGTGAAGCCGAAACCAAATAAGTAATCATGTAATCACTCACTTGCTCTAGATTCATGAAGATTTCTAGTTTCATGAATTAATATCCAGAATCATCAAACCTCTCAGCTGAGTTAAATTTTTTGAAATTTTGAAGGTTATCCAAAATTTGGGGCTTCATTGAGATTTTTGTGAATTTGAGCAAAATTGTTGTCATGGTTGGTTTTTTTGCATTCAAATAGGACCATAAAGATCATATGTAGTAAGTTTGATAATTTGTAAGTGCTAGAAGTCAGTCGATAAGTTGATTCGAGTGATTTAAATTTGAAAAATGAAACAAAAGAAAAGTGGTGCCTATTAACATTGAATCTGGAAATTTGAGTAAGATTGTTTTAATGTGCTAATGATTCCATATGTATAGTTATGTAGATTGATGTCCCTAAGCTGAAACTTTAGTGTAAGCTTTTGTAAATTTAATGTCTTGCAGTGAGAAACAGGGGAACCTGTGGAACTACTCAGTTCTTATTCCTAAAGGTCCCGGATGTGAGCATGAAAGAGGGAGAAGGATTTAGAAGTTAAGAAAATAATATTTAATTCTGTTAATGAATTTATGAAGGGAAGGAGAATACTTTGATAATTGATCGAGATGTAGGCTATTCTCAGTTTGGTTAAATTGTCATTATTAGGAAATAATTTCCTATGGGTATATTTTGGGTGACCCAATATAATAAATGGGGGCTTTACTCACTTATATATGGATTTAGTAAATAATAATGATGGAAGTGTCGAGTGATGGATTTAAATCAATTAATTGGGGACAGATTTGATATTGGCATTGTGAGAGATTTAACAGCACCTTAGACTATATGGAGATATCTTCGATTCTTGGATATGCTCGTTCAACTATCTATTGATATATTGTCTAGTTATTGCATTCACATCTTCCAGATGATTATGATCATCATTGTATCATGGTGTGGTCCTATTAATGCTTTCATTATTTCCTTATATGATCCTATCGTATTCTTCCTGATATTGTCCAATTTGATATGATGTAGTAAAGAATTACATGTGAAGATAACATGAAATTGCTAGTACATGGATCCAAAATATTCCATGTTGTAGTTTTAAGTATAGTACGATACTTTGTTTTGCACTCTATGGACGAAATAAAGGAAGATGTATAAAGATAATGTAATATTCGGATGATAAGGGTGCTAGAGTACATCAGGTAATTCACATTATCCAATAATGAGGCCATTATGATAATCTCAAGGATATATTTATGAGCAATAATTTCCTTATAGAACCACGTTTGACTTGTCAGACCACAAACATGAAGTGAGATGTTTTTGGCATTACTTATTGAGGCAATGAAGAGTCGTCCGAGTAATAGAGTGTCTCCAGCTAATGATAAGGTTGATTTATTGGCCTTAATTTCATACTGGTGGAAAATATAATACTTACATATTCATCTTGTTATGATATTGATTATAACACAATCATGTATAAAATCCTAAAATTTCTATTTATGTTATATTTCATATGATGCAATAGATATTTCATTTGTTGTATCTAGCACATGGTGTTTATCAGTTATTATTATGATATTATGGCTTCCTCTAATTTGATTGGCTTTATATTCATTGTATTTCCTGACAATGAAATTACTTGATGGACATTTGGCTCATTTGCTATCCATTTTCTTTCTTTTTTTAATTAATCTACTGGTGGTTGTATCATTATGGAGACAACTAGGAGTTGTATTTTGTGATTTTTTGATGGTTTAGATGGATGTGTTTAAATTACACAGTTTTACTTGTATTGCATATGAGTTGTATAATGAAACGTGCAAGATTGAATTTTTAGATAAACTCTCAGACTTCAAATATTGGATAATGGTTAGAGATTAATACGGATTTTGAAATATTTATGGTGAAGAATATATGATATCAGTACAAGTAATAGGGCTATCGGATTTTAACGTCATTATCTAGATGTTTTATGATTGTTTAGTCTCAGTCGTGACATTTGTGGAATTAGAGCAATAACCTCGGAAGTACATTTGAGGAATTAGGTGTTGACATGATAAGGAGTCATGTTAGGCGATTTGATGTAATTTCGGGACTTAGTTTTTGATCTAGTAGCCTAAGTCTCCTTGGATTACTAGAAAGTGTTACTGTGTCTACGAATAAAGCAATGATTTTGTAGAGTATCCATGTGGATTAGTGATTAGTTAATCCTAGTAGTAAGAACAGTTGAATGTTGAGTGTAAGTTGAATTTATAAGAATCTTGGGTCACCATGATCAAGGATTTATTGAGTCATATACATTGTACGGTGTTCAAGGTTGACACTTGGTCGATGAAACTACAAGTTATTTTCTCAAAATATTAGAAAAGGGGCATAGTTGGATTTCTTTATATGGATCATGGTATAAACATTGCAAGAGAGATGGTTTAGATGCTTAATAAATTGTGGAATTTGGCAACCTAACCTTCCTAAAGTGGATTTGGCTATGATTTGTGGAAGAAATTGTTAAATGTTATAGAATGCTTCGCTCGGTGAGAGGGGGATTAAGTGAATTTGCTAACTGTTTGAGTTGGCTTCTTAGTGAGTTCATCTGGCCATGATTCAGATCTTGTGACTTTGACACCAGAGGAGCAAGTGCAACTTGATGCTCATGTGCTATCTGTTTTTGTTCAGGATAATGCAGTTAACGAGGTTGTGAATGTTAAAGCGTTTGATGGAGATTGCAGCAGTGGTCATATTTTTTCAATTTTTTAAGTTTGTAAGGATGGACTCTAGAGAATTTGCAACAATCTGATGATGCTGTTTCAGGTTCCTTGCTGCCAGCATCTCTTGATTGTGTTTGGGACTTATGGTGGTAGAAGATAATTCTGGAAATGGAGAGTCTCTAATTGGGTATTATGCAAATACTTTCTCCGCAAGCACACCTTTTATCCATCTTAAAAAGGATTATTCAATGCTGAGTTGCTGAAAAGGTATCCATTTTGAAGAGCTGCGTTGCTGAAAAAATATCAATTTTGATGCTCCATCTAACAATGTATTTAAGGAAAAGTTTGGGCTTTCCCTTTATGGAAAGGAATAGGAAAGATGGAGGATAAAAAAATGTATGTGAATTTCATTCTGGCAAGTTCAACAAAAGAGAAGAGATTCTGGGGTGTTCTGCAGTAATGTGGCAAATGGTGATGTGGCTACTAAAGGTGTTTCTTTGGGAAGAATTAGATCTGTGGTCTAACTACAACTAGGCTTAAAAGTAAACTGGTTGATGCTCTGTTGTGACATCAGTTATGTATCAATCAATATTTTTTGTGAAAAGCCATGGTTTTAATTGGACCAGCTTATCTGGTCAAATTGATTCAGTCAAACACAAATATGCTTAGAGGCTAAGAGTGAGGATAATGGATATGAGAGGAGAGGCTGGAATTTCCCTTCCATGTTCAGGTGGATCCTCTGATCTGAAAACGATTATGCAACATTTTGAAATGTAATAGATTAAGATGTAAAAATGATCATGTGATGTAGGCCTACGGCTGCACAAAATTGAATTCTGTTGGATGTTGTTGTCTTCATCTGTCGTCCAATTATTAAGCTTACTGAAAATGCAGATGGAAATTCAGAAAATGTCGGCCAACCAGTGCATCTGAAACTTTAAAAGTCATGGCAGAAAGGGATACAGACTGCCCTGGTGGATTTGGATTCATCACTTTTACAGGTCGCCATGAAAGATGCAATAAGAGATATGCATGACCGGGGATTGGATGGCCGAGTTAGCTCAGTGAACAAGGCAGAGCCAAAAATAGGAGCCGAAAATCCAGATTACAATTGTTTTGGGAACCTTATTGTCTGGTGGAAGGGAAAGTTACAGAGGAGGTAGAGCAGCAGATTGATGTGATGAGTGCTTCAAGTGTAGTTGGCTAGGACATTGGGCCAGGGATTGTCCTTCATCTAGTCCAAGTGGAATGTATTCCTCAAAGTCTGGTTTCGGTAAAGGCACAAATCATGAAGATTGCATGGGACGAGACCACTGGGATAATTGTGTTGATGGAAGACATGAGAGTGAAAGAGACCGTTCAAACAACGGAGACAAATATGAAACTCATTATGACTGCAACAGTGAGAGGTACTCCTCCGTGGGATGCATAAATGAAAATATCAATATCAGTATCAGTCATGGACATATTGAATAATATATATTGATATCGAATATATTGGATAAAAAAATTCTGAAAATAGTAAACGGACAAGGCTATATCGGTCGATACATTAACTATGTCGGGCAATATGAAAATATATCACGATATTATCATGATATCAAAAAATATCAGTAGCGAGAGATCTCGATACCGATATATATTAGCCAATATGTATCGTATTGGCCGATATTTCCATCAACGGTAGGATAGATTTGAGAATGATAGATGTAAGTAGTAGGATCTACAAAATGAATATGGCAGAGATAAAGGTTGTGAACATGATGGTAATCTGAAAGGTCGTATGTAACTAGGGAACAGACCCACTATGACAAAGGAATCTACAGGGGTAAGACAGGCCCTTATGATCATCCTAGAAGTGGTTGTGTATCTTTTTATGATCGATACTAAGCAATTGTAGTGCTTTTTCTCGAGTATCATTGGCAGATTTTCTTATTTACATGAACTACCTGGTTTTCTTGCTGGTTGTAGTTTGCTGTAGAACTGTATTGCCGACTGTTGTTTTTACTTCTGTTTTAGTTTTAACCAAATCGGTTGCACTTTCATGAAGGTAGTGAGGTATTTAGCTTAATGGATAGCAAGTTGCTTATGATAGAGAAGATGCAGTGGTGTTGAACTGAGTGATGGATTGCCATTCCTCAATTGACATTGTGGTTCAAGAATCATTGACAGAGCTTGGATTGTGGTTCTAATCCCTGTTGACTGGAGTTGCTGTTTCAATTATGTGAAGTTGTTGTTTTGATCATTCATTTCTAATTTCATCGGGTGACTGTCATCTAAAGTCAATGGGGAGCATGAACAGTAGCATGCTGCTAATATTTTTGCATTCCAAATGGTTGATAGTAGTAATTAGAATGTAGCAGGGAATAAATCAGCTCCTCTGCTATCAATGGTTAAGTATGGTAGAGGCAACCCTTCCAATGGAGCTGGCCATAACTACATTATGTACTGTCAACGCTAGAGAAGAAAGAAACATCTCATTTGGTCCTAGTTCGACACATTACTCTAGTTTGGAGCTCAATTCAGTCCCAATACAAGATAATAGGAGCCAAATTTACCGTAGAAGCATGTAAATTTTGTGCTCTGTGCATCTAGGACCCATCCTTCAAGCCTCAAGTGGGACAACTAGGGGAGAATGATATGGATTATGATTCAGATAAGAAATCAATGGCTGTTCTCTGGCATCAACTTCAAGTACCTCGGGTGGAGTACTACCAGTACAAAAGGAAAAAGGGAAGCAGACAGGCATCCTTATTATTCCCTTAGCTGCTGAAAACGTAGAGGAGAAACTACCAAGAACAGAGTCTCCTTATTCCTTCAGCCATTTGTTACACAAAGAAGAGGAGGAGAATGGTTGGGGAGCCAAAATCAAGTAAGTAATTATGTAATCTTTCACTTGTTCTAGACTCCCGAAGCTTTGTAGTTTCATTAATTAGTATCCATAATCATCAAATATCTCTCGTTAAGTTGAATTTGATGAAATTTTGAAGGTTGACCAAAGTAGCCAAATCATTGTTATGGGTTGAATTTTTGCATTCAAAATAGCTCCATAAAGATTATATGTCACGAGTTTGATAAGAAGTTGGTGGATAAGTCGAATTTGAGTGATTTAAGTTTGAAGATAAAAGCAAAAGAGGAAAAAAGAGAGAGAGAGAGAGAGCCATCTGTGTTAGATCTGGAAATTTAAGGAAGATAATTTTAATGTGCTAATTGATTCCATAGTGTACAGATATGTATATTGATGTCCCTACACTGAAATTTTAGGGTAAAACTTCGTAAATTTGATGTCTCACAGTGGGAAATTGGGGAACCTGTAGTGCTGTTCTGTTCTAGTTCCTGAAGGTTGTGGCTGTGTGCGTGAAAGAGGAGATAGAAGGGTTTAAATTTAAGAATGTTAATGAATTTATCTAGTGAAAGTAAAATACTTCGATGATCAATTAGGATGTAGGCTACTCCAAGTAGATTTGTTAAATTGAAAGTGTTAGGAAGTAATTTCCTATGGGTATATTTCGGGTGGCCCAATATGATAAATGGATTTTTACTTATTTAAGGATTTAGTAAATAATAATAGTAGAAGTGTCAAGTGATGAATTTTAAGCAATTAATTGGGGGACAGATTTAATCTTGGCATTGTGAGAGAATAAACAACACTTTAGGCTATATGGAGATATTTTGGATTCCTGGATAAGTTCATTCGACTATCTGTTGACACATTGTTGAGTTATTGCATTTACATATTCCAAATGATTGTAATAACCATATAGTAATGAGCGATCCTACTAGTGTTTTCCTCGCTTTTCTTATATGATCTTACCATATTTTCCTTGATATTCTCCAATTTGATAAGGTGTAGTAAAGAAAGAACATGTGAAGATAACATGGAACTACAAGTGCATGAATCCTAGATATTCCATATTGCTGTCTAATGTTGTACGATATTTCATTCTGCATTCCATAGAAAAAATAAAAGATGTACAGAGATACTATTGTATTCGGATGATATAGATGCCAACGTGCCTTACTATAGTCAGCATCATTTGATACTAAGACCATTATGATAGTTTCAAAGATATATTTGTGTGGTATTTCCCCTATAAAGCCTACGTGTATTGTTATTGTGTTGTTCTTTGAATATTTGGGATATTCAATAATTAATTGATTGGCCAAACTACAGATATGTGGTGAGATGTTTTTGGCATTGCACAATGAATGATGGGAGTGCAATTCAAGTACAAGATTGTACCCAACTAATGAGGAGTTAATTCATTAGCCTTAAATTTACAATGTTGGAAAATATAATCCTTGGAGAATCTTCATGTTAGGATATTGATTATGATACGAGCATGTATAAAGTCCTAGAACTCCTGTTTATGTTATATTTCATATGATGTAGTTGACATCTCATATGTTGTATTTGTTACATGGTGCCCGTGAGTATTATTGTGATCAAATGAGTCTCTCATATTTTTTTTTTCTCCATTATCATTGTATTTCTAGATTATTGAAATTTTTGCTAGGCGTTCGGCTCATTTGCTGTTCATTTCTTTTTTTCATATTAGTTTTCAGGTGGTTGTATCATTATGGAGACAGATCGGAGCTGTATTTTGCTGATTTTTTGATGGTTTAAATGGATGCATTTAAGTTACATACTCTTTACATGTATCGCGTGAGTTGTATAATGAAATATAGAAGATTCAATTTTTTGATAAACACTTGGACTATATATACTGGATGACAATTAGAGATTAGTATGTGTTTTGAAATCTTTGTGTTGAAGAATGTATAATATTGCTACAGGTAACAAGGTTATTGGATTTCAGCATTATTGTCTGAACGTTTTATGACTGTTTAGTCCAGGTCATGACAAAGAAGTCGGCTAGTTAGTGCAGCAAAAGGCTTGCAAATAAAAGGCCTAGTTTACTGCAAGTGAGTAACCTTTCTTTCTCCAAGGGATCCTATAAGTAGTTTTAACATGTGATGAGGAACTTATAATAAAAGGGAATCTCATATGCAAGTATTATACATTTCCTTGGAAGATTGTTTGGAAATCAGGTGTACCTCATGGATCACTTTCTTCATTTAGGGACCCGCTTGAAGGAGAATCTTCATGCTGGATAACTTACAGAAAGGCACCTCTCCTGCTGATTGATGTTCTTATGCAATTCTTACAGCGAATCGGTCAATATCTTCTGTTTTAAAGTGGCCAGGTTTGCCTTATGGCTGGTTAGAAGTTAATTGGTATCGGACAGGTTCAAGCTGGTCTTGTTAGGTAGGAAATCTCAGCTTGGCTTTGGTACAGTATAAAAACTTTTAAAGACAAATGCTTCTCTCCTATTCCTTTCTCTAATCTTCTAATTATTTGGGAAGTGAGGAATGCTATTGGCTCCAAAGCAATGGTCTACATAGGTCCAATTTTTAGCTTAGGTGTCACAATTTGTTTACTTAATGTATTTTCTCCTGAACTTGAATTCTGATTTTTTCTCTGATGTTGTTCTTTTAAACTTCCTTGATGAGATATTTATTGGCAGCCAGTCTTAAGTTTCTCAGTGACTTCTCAGAACCTTTATTATTAAGAATTCTTACATTATAAAAAAGGAACCTAGTAAACAAACATTATAATTTTTCACACTATTCCATCTAGATCAGCACATTGACAGAAAAAACTTAGGATTCAAAGAATTGTTTTATGCGCAAACAGCTTCTAAACTAATTCAAAGTTCAACGCATGATTTGTTATAGTTGCTCAGAGCAATCCCACACCACAGATTGGTTTTCAACCAGAATAAATTCAAAGAGTAGTAGTTCGAGAAGCTGGAAATGAAAACCTTTCACAAAATCCTTCACTGGATCGATAGAGCAAACATGGTACTAACCACAGAGCGGATTTAATGTTCTCCATATATTTTTCAAAAATACTGGACTCATTTAAGGCCCAAAAAGCTCATGGCTAATTTGATATACAACCATGCATATTTGATGTAAATGGAAGTTTATCGTCCTTAAGAGAAATTCTCTAGCTAAAAATGGCAAATCAACAGGACCCATAAACAGCTCATCAATACCTTTTATTGGCAAACTCTATAACAAACTATTGTATTAATCTTAAGTATTTGGTTTTGCTCAAAGTCAGCTCAAGTATCAAAATTATGGCAAAGAACTTTGCTCGAGATGCGCTCGAAAATTGGCTTGAGCGACAAATAGGCATTTCCGACTATGCATGATGCTACAACTTTGACTGATTGATAATTAACCATTCCCACTACCATACAGTCATTCCCCTCTGTCTATGTCTCTGCAACTACTTTAAGTAATCAGCTATTAACTAATTGCCCACTTCTCTGTTAATGTTTGGATTGAGAATTTTATTTGTTAGCCACCACTTAACTTTTTTCTAGGAGTGGTTTAGATTTTCAAAGCATGTAGAGAATACTCATTTTTTGGAGAGTCGTTGAACCTTTGAGAGATTTTCATTTTTTTATTTGATGAGATGCTCATGGCAGATTTTAAAAATCTCCCACCACAACTTTTAAAATACATAATTGAGGCGTTATTTTTTACTTGAGCCTCAAGTTAGTAAAGGAAGTGCTTTTGGCTTGAATCTTGAGTCGGTAAAGGAAGATCTCAAAAATCCAAGAGGAGTTTGGATTCGTGGCCTGAAGAGCTAATCTGGAGAGTGGACTCTTCGATAGGGGCCACGTGTCATAGGGAGTTTAATGCATTTTTACTTATTATACTATAAATTGACTTTTTAGTGAATTTATCTTTTATTGGCTTGAAAAGCCGTAAAGGTTTCTTCCAAACTAATTGGTTTTTAAATCCCAAATTGGGATTTAAGATCGTGTGCAATTTACATTTTCACAAATTTTTAATTATCTTATTGTGAATGTAGTCATCTTATTCTAGGCGCATGCTGAAAGAGCTGGATCTAAATCCCAGTTTTTTCATAGCTCATTAGTTAGTTAAAGTTTATAGGAGCCAGCAATCAAAATTTATTTCACAGTCTACTTCAGAAAATTAAGTGATAATAAATAGGTTTAGGGGATCTTTTCAAGAAGAAACTACAATTAATAAACGAGCATATTGCCAGAGCAACACTCAGCCTGGAGAAGATCCCTACATTATCATCCAGACACCTACTTCTTCATAAAGATAGTGAGAGATTCTTCTCTTCAACCTCCTGATTCACACAACCCAACTGGGCTGTGGACCACATAATGAATAGCCTTTCCTCATCCTATAAAACCCATCAATGAGCAACCTTACCCAAGCCATGAAAACTCCTATAACAACCATGTTTGTTTGCATCTGAAGGACCTCTGAGTTGGAATTTCTCCAGTGAAAACAATTCTGCATATGCATGGGTACGAAATGATGCAGCGGTTAAAAAATGGGATTTCAAACAGTTCCCTTTGCCATGATTCATCCTTGAAACAGAGAGATCCAAGCAAAGGGACAGTCTACAACACAGGCATTAACTTTACTCTTTTTGTTCCCAAAATTAACCAAAAAGTTATCAGCAATAAGGGCTCAAATGAGCTGCAGACCCTTAGTACAACTAAATTCCCAGAACTCAAGCACTCCCAAATCGATACAGCATGACCAGCATATAAAAGTGGTGATGAACAAGTGTTACTTAAAACAGGCCAAATAAATGGTGGGTCAGTGTGCAAGGCTTCCACATCAAAGGATTTGGAAAGGTCAAAGGTACATGTTATTAACTCCACATTACAAAGAGAATGTCTCCATGGCTGGAACTGTGACCTCCAGGTGACAACTGAGTAACGTAACCGTTATAACAGGGCCAGACACCCATAACTTACTACTAATAATAAAACAACCAATGAGCGAATTTGTCAAGCTGAGTACACCATTGTGACCGCATGCAGTCCAAGTGTCTGCATTTCAAACACCAGACATGATGTTGACTGTTATAACATGTAAGCTTATTGGTCTTGGATTCACCCAAAGCTATTTATATCCTTTTCTCCTAATCTGATGTTGAAAGAGACAGGCCCAACGTTCACAACTATAACACCCTGAGCAGTGCATCAGTCCTCCCCTCCCACCCAAAAAAAGTCAAAAAGAAAAAAAAAAACCATAGCCGCTGATCTTAGAAGTGAGCAAAAGCATTGTGAAAACAACTGGAAAAAAAAATTAATTAAAGAAAAGATGAGCACAGAGCTTAAGTACTTGGAGATCCAAAACAAAATTCATGATACTAACCATATATTTTTGTCTGGTATCATGATACTAACCATATACTAACCAAGTCACAAGCCCTTCTTTAGTTCAAAAGCCTACTAAACGAGTATGAAATGTACCTTTCTAGAACCTTGTCACATATTGAAGTAACTGAAACCAATCATCCATACAGTGCTGGAAACAGGAAAGCACAAATGTGAAATAAACAAATTTATGCCACATTGATATCTAATTGCATCTGTGATGAATAATGACGAAGGCCATGAAGGAAAATAAATGGGTGCTATTCACAAAGTGGGTAATGTGGAAAGCCCATAAGGAAAGTAATCGGAATTATTATTATAACTATATATGAACAAAAGATATTATTATTCACATCATTTTAGAATTTATATTTTTGTCAGATTATATATCTTATGAAGTTTACAATACATATGATATAATAAATTTTATTTTCTCGTGTGCTATGATTCAATGATTTCGTAGTTGGACAGGTTTAAGTTTTAGTTTTCCTAAAATTCAGACACTTATCGTAATTGAAATTTTACCCAAAATTAGTGAATTTAAACAAGACAATTCTTTAAAAAAAAATAGTCTATTTCACCAGAAATATCCAAATATATATTTTTTTCTTTTCCAGTCACCCAATGATTAAAATAGTCTCTATAATAATCCAAAAGGTTTATGATTTGCCTATAATATCCCTGCATGCAACAAAGCAATATAATGTTGAAGACAAATATGATTGGGTTTACTATTCTTCTTTGCTCATATCCCTAGAGAAACCCTCCCAGTTTCATTCTTGTGGTTTACTACAGTAAAATTGAAGCTCCTCTTCAAGTATCCCACCTTGTGATTAAATAGTCCTTTCTGGTCTAACTAGCATGCTTGTGAGTGTTACAATCATCATGTTGGTAGTCTTCCTCCAATAATGGGGCATCACCGCTTCACACTACAGGTACATTTATACACAATCAAACACCCTTTGTTGCAACATTTGCTTTGTTAAAACTTTATAGCGCTTTATTGCATGTGAGGATATAATAGGTAAATCATAAACCTTTTGGGTCTAGTCATCTTGGTCAATACACTACTATTTGAAAATCACCCATTTAAAAATCCAAAATTGAGTGTTTTGTATTTTGGGAATCAGTTCCACATCAATAGGATTGATGGAAAGAACCTCTGGAGTCTTGACATGGTCAGTCATGGCATTTTCCGCAGGCATCTGCTTCCAAGATCCAAGCTTGTGCACTTGCAATTAAAATTTAATATAGGCAAGAAAATCCAATTTTGAAGGAATACTAACTCAATCACAAGTTGGCGTATAACTCCTGGAAGAACACCATCATGCACAGGAGCAGTCTTTACTTCATATGGGTGATAACTTCCATTATCCTGTACAATTTCCTCTGTAGCATAACAATCTTCCTGAATTTACAGTTCAAATGCATCTTATGTTAAAACGGGGAAGCATTAACACAACTGCTTACATACATCCAGATTGGGCAAGAGGAGATAGAGGCATTCATACATAAAGACTGTTTCTTTCAGTGCTCGTTTTGCCAAACAGTAAGAAGGCATGGGATTTCTGATTACTAAATCCAAGATCATAAAGCATACAAAGCAAGCCCAAAGGCTATTTGCATTTTCTAATTCTTTAAAAAAGAAACTACAGACCACCCTGCCAGGAACCAGATTCTAGTATTGCATATCAAAAACTGGATATCAGCTGCTGAGATTCAGTAGTCCAACCCAGATAAAACAATAAGCAAGCTCAATGACAGTCATTTCGAGTTTATTTATAATTTGTGCAACCAAAGACCACTGCCTCAAAGAAGCGTTAACACATGCTTGAAACTATGAAATCATGATAATATCCAATGCTTTTTCCTTCACACGTTCCTAATTCTACCACTGCCTTAAAGAAGGGTTGACACATGCTTAAAGCTATGGAATCATGATAAAATCCAATGTTTTTTCCTTCACACTTTCCTAATTGCAACTCCAATGCTCGCATTTTTTTTCTCCTAATAGCCACTCCTTTCTAAGAAATAAAACATTGATCAATGATCCAAGAACTCACTCAAAATTCCAATCCACTTCGAACAAATGGAACATCATATGAAATGTGAAACTAAATCTCCCAAACATAAGCTGAAACAATATCTCAAAGAACACAAGTAAAGCTTGGTAACACCTGTTTCTACCCCTAAGCCAATGAATCATTTGGGAGATATCGAGACATCATGATCAAAGATTTTACATTAAAAAAAACCACGTTACATTGAACTCATTTGTGATCTTAGTTACACCGTGACAAAATCCAAACCCTCAAGTAGACAAGAGAGAGAAGATAATAAATGGAACGGGGGAGAGAGTGACAGAAAGAAAGACAAACAGAAATCTCATCTAACAAACAGAAATCTCATCTAATAAACAGGATACCATTAATGGTTTCAATAAGGTGGCAATGGATCTATTACTTTATATGAGTAGAAAACCCAGTTGGACGAACACAAACATTGCTTCCTTGCTAAGTAAAATGATTGAATTTGATTCTTTAATGATTTTAACTTGTTTACTGAATAACATTAAGAAATTTTTGAAATGGATTGAGCATAAACCAAGTCAAAGTAGCTATAGGAGGAGGGCCTCACAAGCATCATGTGTACAGTAAATCTCAAGTTTAATGATAATAAGTCCACCGTAACATAGATTTTAATGAAAATTTAAACTGAACCATGTCAAAGATTTTGTTGCTTGTGCCAAGCTCATTAACTTGAGGAGCTTAAAAACATAATGAATGAAGCTCAAATCGTCAAAAGTGAACCAACCAATTCCCCCCTTCACCAGTCTCATAGGGTGTCATCTGTGCATCAAATTATTCACAAGGGCCAACTTGATTCTCTTATTCATGGATCCCAGATTAGGAAACCGTAGGATAACTACCAACAATTAGTCTTCTCACCTGCTTAAACGAATTTGTTTGTACATGCAATAAGCATAGCCTAATGTCATGCCCCATGGTGATACTTCCAACTAGTAACCAAAAATAGGAATCGACATTAACCAAGATAGAGTCATTGTCAACTCAACATCCAAAATAATTTCCCACCCACAGCCAGTAATCAGATGGACAGAAGGGAAAATAAGAGCCTTTTTAAATTAAGAGTATGAATCATAACTTACAGTTGACAGCTATAATTGAATGAACTTTTTTTCTAAAAGATATAGAGAAAAGTATCATAATAGAATAAATAGATTAATCATTATCATGCAAGCATCCATAGACTTCTACATTTAGTTGTTTTGGTCATTATTAGTCAAATATGCATTTAGTTTTTCTAACGACATCTTACCTATATTTAGTTGTTCAAATGAGCATCCTTTCTCATTTTTTCTACTATAAATGCTATTTTAGGTTTGCGGGAACATGTTCAAAGGTAGTCCATTAAATTATTCTTGAAATAGATACATAAAACTCCATCCTTTTAAGTCCCTAAATGGAATCTACCACAATTGAAGGAAAGGAGAGTTTAGGGTAAAATATGAATAACCCTTTTTTATTGCCAAAATGTGAATTGATCAAGGTCCTCAAGCCTGAAAAGGCGTAATGTCTAAATGATGTTGAGGAAATTAACAACTTCCTACGGGGGCAACTTTGATGTTATCCACTTTATGGAAATCCCACCAAGATTTGTCAGATTAGCATGCCAGCGCCACAAACCTCTTCATTTGTGATGCTGTAATTCCATGGTTGACGAGGCATGATCCAATAGCAATATCAGTTAGGGTGCTAGTATCTTTAATACTTTCTTTTTACATTGTCCTTTGACTGAGTAACATGACATGTTTTCAGTCCCTGTTCACTAAAGAGAGTTGCATGCCATGTGCAGTGAAAATAACACAGAAGTTTGAAAAGGGAATATATTCAGCACTCCTCAATAATGACACAGTTGAATACCTTGATTGAGAATGCTAAGAGGAGAACATGAATTGTTGACCAAAGCTACACCAATTGAATCAACAACTATATCAACAAACCTCATTGAAGCTAGAATTCCAAAATATCAAGTAACCAGTCCTCTACTTCGGATGTACTTGAATCCCCTGTCAAGTTAGTGAGGGCTGAGGCTTTAAGATCAATAGGTCTTTGGTCCGATTCTTTAGAAGGATTTAACTCTTATAAAAATGATAAAAAAAGGGGGCATATTGATTATCTAACCAGTCCAACTGACTACATGGGACTAGACTTTGCATGCGCTATTATAATGGCTATGTCCAACATAAGGACATGTCCAAGAAAGGTAAATAAGAAGGAGACAAGCTTTAAAGGCAAACCACCTGAAGACAATAGAAGCAAGGTATTCATGAAGGCAAGTGTTTCTTATGAAATGGGCTTAACTTTGTATTTGTTTGTATGCATGCGTTTGACATTGTTTCTCAACTTCCTTAGGGTTTTTCTATGTGGAAGAGTTGGTCCCTCAAAAAGCTCTAAATCACTGCAATTTAAAAAATAGTTTGTCCTTTTTCTCGCAGAAAAGTACTCATTTGAAATTTTTAAAGCAATTTACAGACAACGGGTATCATAGGGTCTACAAAAAAGTACCCCTTCTCACTCATTAGAGATCTGTTATTCTGTTTAAGTACCTTCATTTCTTTGCTTCTTTGTGGCCTTAAGATATATGCTTTCTGATTTATTTCTATTATGACTTTGCAACTGCTAGGAGTTAAATTGCAGACATTGTGCACTTTGCCCTTAATAGATTATATTTGACAATAATTAGTTTGATTCATCATCTATGCTAGTTGACATTAATTACTTCTTTCAATTGACATACGAAAGTGGGAGGAGGTGGAAGTTGAACCCGAGTTATTGTTCCCAAAATCCAAATCATTAGTCTAGGTAACTGGGCAGCTAACCACTTGCTTTTGAGAAAAGGGTGGGGAATAAATGATGGCATGTATGCCTGAATGTTTCCAAGGACCTCAGAAATCCATTTCACAGATGATTTGGTCCTCCATCTTCCCTGCTATGACTCCTTGTTTCTAATTGGATTACTGCTCACAATAGTTTGATTTATCTCAGTTTATCTACATAAGCTTATTTTCTGCACTGGTTCTCTTTCTACAAGTCAGCTAAAAATCCATTAAATCAAAGACATGACATGTGCTCCTCAATTAAAATTACATTTCCATAAATTTGCAAGGAAACAAGATTGATGTCCAACATGTACAAAGAATGTTAACAATGAAGGTAACACAAAAAAACTTTCTGCATATTTCCCAATGCTTTCAGCAGCTCATTCATTATTCGTAGCTTATCTCAAATGATCTAACCAACGCCTAATTCATTTAAGGACACAAACATGCACTAAATAATGCAAGTACTAAGGAAGTGATGCAAAGTAAACACCCCGTTGTGCACGTGAGAATCATGCCCAGACAAAATATCTATTCTTCTGCATAAGAAGAGGACCTCATTTCTACTATTTGAGTTAAGTTCTCTCTACAAAAGTTCACCACTCACTCACACTCTTCCATACAACTCCATCTGTATAAAGATTTGCAGCCTCCAAATTCCTAAAGTTATAGAGTTCCATCTAATGGTTCTTCAGTCAATCAAATCGCATAGCTTATTTGGATAGGAGTGGGACTGGATCTCACCCTTCCAAACTCTAAGGCACATAACCCAATGGATGGGCAGGGTAATACAACCACATTGAAGTGCTTGGAATCCAGCCTACTACGAAGCGACCTGTCTGAAATAATAAACATTTCACCAATTACATAGCTCAGGAAATACGTTGCCTCTATCAACAAGAAATTATATGTCATGTAATGTTGAACCTTACAGGTTCAAGGATTTATTCCACACTCTCTGAAAAATACAAATTAAACAAGCCACCAACTGTCAAATGGAAACAATGTCTTAAACTGCATATTACAAATTAAAAATCAAGAATCTCACCTTAAGACAAACAACAAAGAAATTCGTGACACTTCCTTCAAGTATTCGGTCCCCATCATCTGACAACAAAAGCTCAGTTGCTAAACACGGCCTCAAATCTTCCAATGGCTTCCTCAACCTAGCTAAAAGACAAACACTTTAGTTGTGCAAAATAACTATATTGACAGTAGTCCAAAAGAAAACAAGACTTTTATTCTAAGAGGAGTGCCAATATGAGAATTTACCTACAAAAGATCACTACTTAAAATGACAATGGGAAATGGAAGGATAGAAAGTCATCTCTAAATCCTAGAGAGGTGCACAATGACACATAAAAGAAGTTCATTATAATAAACAGTCCTCGCATTTTCAGCACAGAACCAAAGCTTATTTTAACCAAGATGATGAGACTTAGCATAACGGTAAGGTTACACCATTGCAAATTGAAGTTCAAGGGTTTAAACCTTGAAAACTAGGATGGCAAGAATAATCTTGCATAAATTTTAATCTCTTCAGACACCATGATGTGGAGATGCCACACACTAAGCATCCCTTTTTCATCTTTACAATCCATGATCTATTAGATTTTTGTGTTAGTCTCAAATGAAGACCCATGTAAAGTAATAGCAACAAAATACAATAAATTTTTCACTTAAATACCTATAATCTACACCATTTTTCACATTAAAGCCATCTTTTTATATTTTGCAATGTCATACCAAACCCTTTATGGATATGAACCACAGCATTAACAGAAGAAATGAGGCAAAAGAATGCAACAACTGCTTTGTGTCTCCTATTTTTTTAGGCTAGTTAGAAGTAGTAAATTAATATTAACTCCTTTTTCCTTATTCATAACTACTGATTTCATACTATTCATAATTAAATGGGCAGTTTTAGGGTAGTCATTCTAGTAGGAAATAACTGCTTGTAACTTCTAAGGGTGGCTCCATTTTGATTTTAAATGTGTTCATTGATTATCAATCAATCGATAATGTGGACAAAATATTATGTTTTCATCTATACCATATACAGTGGACAAACTATTAAAGAACTTTTAAGCTTTCGGAGAATTTGACAAGTTGGTATTTAATCTAACACATAATTATAAGTTATAAAAAATATTATTGTTCCCGCAATCCAATTAGACACAGAAAATTTGATATAATACAAATATAATCTATTGTAATTTATTTTAATTATAATATATTAAAGTAATTAAAATAGTGTATATAATATAACTATTTTGTATGGCCTAAGCCTTTCCCCACCCCCCTTTCCCAAGAAGGGACCGGGCCACGTCCTTGTTGTCAGACCAAAGCAAGAAATAGAAGCAAATGGTTTAAAGTAATTCAAATGTATACAAAAAGAATTTGAATACAAAAAAAGAATACTGAATAATATATATGTAATACATGATTATACAACATGAGTTCTGGTAAAGTAATATAGATGGTCTCTCATGCCGTTCTGAACTAGTCATCCTAGGACCAATTATATATCACATTCATAATTTTGTATAAAGAGAAAGAAAGATTGTGTAAAGGTTTTCTCGTGAGAATTGTTTGACAATGTGAAAGATCTCAACCCTTGTTCTTTCTTCCCCTTCTTTCCTATTTTACAAAATGAAGATTTTTATCTATCTAGGACATGGATGTTCATCCATTTGGGGGCTTTACCTCGTTAAACAAAAAAAACTAGTCTACAGTGTGTTACAACTACTCTGTATATAATATGGTTGCACAATCTAAATGGGTATATTTTAACAAATAAATCCAGATCATTGATAGTCTCTTTTAACATTTTAATTGAAAAGACCACAATGCTCAACTCCTCCTTAGCACACGCCACACAATACCAAATAATGTGAAAATGTGACCATCAGACTAAATCATCAATGGTCAAGGTAATAAAATAAACTTCGTAAAAAAATTAACTCTGAAGTTGATTAAGGAGTATTTAAGCATATAATTATAAATTGGACAAGAAATCTAATTGAAGGTGACCTTTGTACAACGTTAAAAATGACTTATAAAATTTCAGTATAAAATGGAAAAAAGTAAAAGCATATAAGAATGGCGGTATTACTGTGAAATATGTTATAAAATACAAGAATTATTGGGAAAAAAACCGAATAGTATTACCTTGAAGAAGGGGTACAAATGAGCCGATCTAAGCCTTTACATGCTTAAGCTTGTTTATCTAAATTTTATCGACTTCTAGATATCTTATTTGATCTTTAATACCCTTGTCCCAGCTTGTTTATCTAATTATATAACAAGCTTGATCTCATTCGCGGGCTTCCTTTCCTTAGACATTGGTCTCATAAACAAGTGAAAAATACCTTGTCGAGTTTCCCTTTTCCCTTTCAGCCAACCCAAGAGTTCTACAAGCAATTGAATTTTAGTGTTTCATAAGGTTCTTGACATTAATAGGCTGATAAATATCATTATAGTGAAGTTCGTAATCAGAATTATATATTAAACTATCATACTAAGTTTTCATAGCGCTTTGGACATAAATTGTTCACTATAAAATTTGAACTAGACCAAATAGTTAAAAAAAAAAATGTGCCAAACTTTTTAGTTGACCTGCTTAGAGCTTCTCACAAGCCCTGATTTCAAACAAATAAGCCAAAAAAGAGCAACTCAAAAGAACACAAGTCCAACAAGCAAAAAACAGTAGGATTACGCCTGTAAGAAGAGAGAAGAATAAGAGAGAACCCCTATTTATATTTATATAGAGATATTTACATACAATTTAAATTACTACATTACCTTTATAAACAATACACCACGAGGGATATCCTCCAACATAATCCTCTCATATTCTAACAGAATATTCTTTTTATATTCTGATACTCCACCTTAAACTAAATCATAAATAATAATCATGCTCAACTTATTAAAAATATACTTAACAATAATATTAAAAGAGACTTGGTAAAAATATCGCCAAATTGTTTACTAGTTTTAACATGATTGACTTGAACAAAACCATGCTGAAATTTCTTATCAATAAAGTGACAATCCAATTTTGTATATTTAGTGTGTTCATGAAATAATAGATCTAATGCAATATATATTGCTACCTCATTGTCATACTATAGTTGAGATGGTAACGTACACTTATATACAAACAACTCTAGCAGCCGATGGATCTACATTGCATCACATGAAAAATGTGCCATACACAATATTTCAATTCAACACTTGATCATGGAACTACAGTCTATTTCTTGTTCTTCCATGACAGCATATTCTCTCCAACAAATGCACAATACCTTGTGGTAGATTTTCAAACATAAGGTAACCCAACCTAATCAGTATCAGAGAATCTCACTACTCGAGTACGACTATGATTACTATAATACAAGCTTTGTCCCGGTATACCTTGGAACATGCATGACTATCTCCCAATGTGGGAAGTAGGAAAGAACATAAGAATTGACTCACAACACTTACAAATAATGTAATGTCCGGTCAAATCACCACAAGGTAGTTAAGCTTACTTATCAATCAGTAATACCATTCCATAGTTTCATAAAAATCTTCCCATCATTTGGAGATAATTTCATTCCTGGATCTATGGGTATATCACATGGCTTTGCATCTTGCATGTCAATATCTCGAAGCAAATCTAGAATGTAATTCCGTAGTGAGAGAAAAATCCCATGTCTACACTTTGCAACTTCAATACCGAAAAAATACCATAAATTTTCCAGGTCCTTGATTTAAAAACGTTTTGAAGAAACACTTTGAGATTAGCAATACCAATGTTATCCCTACCAGTGATCACAATATCATCTACATAAACAACTAATAGAAGGCACCCAATACTAGAGTCATGATTAAAAACCAAGCGGTCACTATTACAAGTGATACCAAACTCTAGAATTACCTCACTAAATCTACCAAACTAGATACGTGATGACTGTTTTAAACCATTTAATGACTTTTTTAGGCAATATAACTAAACTCCTCCTAAGCAATAAGCCTAGATGGTTGCTCAAAATAAACTTCTTAAAGATCATCACGGAGTAAAGCGTTTTTCGCATCCAGTTAATGTAAGGTCAACTAATGAGTAGTAGCGAAAGAGATAAAAATGTATACATATGTGACTTTGGCCACCGGAGAAGATGTATCATTGTAGTTCACTCCATATGTTTGTGCATAGACCTTAACCGTTAGTTGAACCATTAATCACGCTAAAGAACCATCTGGTTTAACTTTCATAGTGTAGACCAATTTCAGGCAAAGAGTTTCCTTCCAACAACTAAAGGGACCAAGTCCCCCACATTTGATTTTACTCAAGGGAAGACATCTCCTCTTCCATAGCCGACCACCAACTAGAGCGAGAATTTGCTTTGAAGATAGTTCAAGACACAATAAGAGAGTCCAAGGCGAATACAGAGTCACATAATGAGGGTGAAACATGAACATAAGAAATAGCAGTAGATAAAGAACATTTGACACAACTGCGATTACCTTTTCGTCAGGCAATTGAAAGCATCCAAGTCTGTAGTCGGAGGAGTTGTATGATTTGTAGACGAGGATCGAATAGTCAAGGGCCGTCTCAAGAGCATCTACGGAAGAGGAACCAATACTAGATAAGAACCACAAACATAGGTCTAAAAAACATGCGGTTGCGAAAGGGGAAAGATAAACCATGATGTGTGATTCGGTATACAAAAAACTCATCATTAAAAATAGATAATAGAATATGAGCGGTAATGTAGTGAAACATAATTGGAGTAGACTATTAAAACAAGATATCTGAAGATGCTAGAATCGTGCCAAGTTGGGGGAAAACATCGATAACATTTTTGGGTGTAGGTATACGCTAGAAATATACAATTGACTGATTTGGCTTCGATTTTAGTTATATATGGTTGAATGTCTCGAACATAGTACACACCCAAAAACTCTTGGTAGGACAATGTAAGCATTTTTTAGGGAATAAAAGGTGGTGCAAACTCTCACCTTGAAGTACAGTCATTAGGAACAATTAATGAAATAGCAAGCGATTAATACAGTCTCACTCCAAAAGAACTTAGAAACTCTCATGTGAAAGAGGAGAGCTAGCAAAGTCTAACAGATGTCAATTCTTTATTTCTGCAACTCCATTTTGTTGTGGAATATCAGAACAAAAGGTTTGACAAATGATGCCATGCTAGGACATAAATGTAGTAAAATTAGCAGACAAGTACTCGCGGGGATTATCACTTCGTATGGTTCTAATTGAAGAAGAGAATCGATCATGAATCTCGGCATGAAAGGTGTAAAAATTGAAAATAACTTAGATAGACTTTTCATTAAGTATAACCAAGCAGTTCGAGAATAAAAGTACTGAAATAACAAAAGCCCATTTAAAAAGGTGCGGGACACAAACCCCAAATATCTAAATGAATCATCTCAAAAGGAGCAGAAGCTCATTGATTCTCGAATAATATCATATGTGATATTATTTAGCAAACTAATAGGACTCATAAAATAAAATGGACATAGAATGAAGACTTAGACATAATTGTTGTAAATTTAAAAACAAAGGATAGCCAATCTGATAGTGGAGCACAAGTGGTGAAGGAATAGCAAACAGTAAGAGATGATCTTGCATCCAAGACATAGAAGCTTCTTGAATCGCGACGATCCTTACCAATGATCCTCCTCATCGTAAGATCTTAAAATTCACAACTAGTAGAGGAAAAAACAACACACCAGTTATTTTCACTAGTAAATTTATGGACAAAAAATAAGTTAAATGGAAATTACAACAAATATAATATGAATAATAGAGTAATATTAGAGATTAAGGAAAAAGCACCAATTCCATAACCATAATTGAGGAGCCATCAGCCAAAGGAACAATAGGGAGAGGAAAGCATGGTCTATAACAAGATAATAAACTTGAAGTCCTAGTCGTATCATCAGAGGCACCGGAATCAACGACCTAAGTCCATAATGCAGTCAAGAAACAAGCAATGGGATTACCTTCTAAAACAAGAGTAATAGTGGCAGAGGTAACGTGGCTGACTAGTAAAAGGAAGTAGTCATTAGCAAATTGAGTGAGTGTTTTGATCATTGGTGCCTATAAGAAATTAGTATCTCCCCCAAAAGAGATCGTAGCAAATTGCTTAGAAGGCATCGTTGGCATGCCATATAGCTTCCATCATTTGTTCCGTGTAAAACGATGCCACCACGATAAAAACATGTGAGTTTCCATCTCAGCTAGGACTATTTTGGCCCATTCCTCAACCACCACCTCAAACAATAGACAAGGCATGAGTCACTAAATTCTTTTGGTGTATGAGACCAACAAACTATAAGGAATCGCGATCAATATGAAAAATAACAGAATACATCAGTTGATGAGGTTACCATAGCACTTGTCAAAACCTACAAGAAATCGAAGTGAAAATCAGGTCGAACCCAACTGAAAACACAAAATAGCTAATTGTTCACATTGTCCCCTTATTTACTTCACATCAGAGGACATTGGCATAAGAACATCAGCTCTTCATAGAGCCTCTTAAAATCAACAAAAAAATCAATTACACTCCGATCCTTTTGATTGGACACATCAAGCATTCTAGACATGTTATATTACCGGGCATAGACAAATACTCCCATAATTCCTTGACAGTTTCAAAATGAGTTACGAGAATGGTCACTATTTACTCCATAAAGTTGATCAATTGAGTATATAGGCATTCATCTTGACGAGACCACACTTTCATTCTAAGTGGATCAGTTGTTGAATTGGGGGTCATCGATGACATGACCCTCTTTGTCCATACCTAGTAGGGTAGGGAGGACAATTGTCCTCAAATGTTAATAATTTGCCCCCGTCAAAACATTTACCAATAATACAAGAGGACATGGAAGAAAGTTTCAAAGGCAACATTGTGGGATGTACTCATTCCATCTTTAGTGGCCATTAAATAATAACTTCAAGAAATCATCAAAGTGAAATAATCTAAATAGAATTCTTTCGCCAAAGTGAAATCGCCTAAGTTAAATAATCAGAATACAACCCATCCTCCACAATTCCACGAAACCAAACAAGACTCCTCCATGGCCAATAACAAAACCAGGATAACAGTGGCTCAAAAAACCAAGATCAAGAATAAGATTCCTCTACGGTTCCCATTGCGACTAACGACGGCCACACAAACTCAAGAATGCACAAGTCAAACAACACCGTGAAGTAATGAGGAGCCAACACAGAGTCGTCGAGACCAAAAAGATCACCACAAACATACGGATTTTGTCTTGATCCATTATTGGTGAACCTTTATCGGGCACCGAAGATATCCAAGCATACGAGAAAAGAGGTTGAGCTCTCCCAAATTTTTCGAATTGAACATGAAAAGGTCTAGATCTAGGGTTTTGAGCAAAACAGTAGATCAAAAAGGACTATGAAATTACCGGTAATATATGAAAGCACTATGAGGCTTTGGCTTTGCTTGGTGAGGCACGATGATTGCCAAAGAGAAGTGTAGCGGCAGCAATGGCAGCAGCAGCAACAACTACTTTTAAAGCTCTAATACCATGTAAATAAAGAGAAGAATAAGAGAGAACCCCCAATTTATTAGGTTTAGGTTATTCATATTTATATAAAATGTAAATTATTAAGGTACCCTTACAAGAAACATAACACATGAGATATCCTTTGGCATATTCCTCTGATATTCTAATAGAATATTCTTCTATGTCAAGGAATTTCTTTAAAAAAAAAAAACACAAACCCCATCAGAAAAACTAGCTTTAACAGAGTACCTAACAAAAACTCTACAAACAAGATTCTAAATGAAAAAGTTTTTGAGAACATAAGCAAGCCAAACTTGGCCCTGTTCCAGCTAGGCTTGTTTGATAACCTAGCATCATTTTTTTTTTTTTTTTGGTTCAAGCCTGTTCACTTAAAAAATGAGCTTTAACCAAGCCTTGATCACACACTGTTTGCCAAGCCAACATTTGTTATAGCCCAATTTTTGGGCATCAAAAAACTAAAAATCCACACCACTTAAAAAAAAAAAAAAAAAACTTACATGAATTCTGAACATATTTAACATAACTAAATTACCAAGTAGGCAAGTAAATCATAAATATGAAACACATCATAAAGATTCCCTACCTATGTAACAAAAAATAAGGCCTTGTATTTTCTCTCTTTATTTAATTTTAGTAAGATGCAGAGAGTGGAATTGGGAGGTGGTTGAATGGCAATAGCATACCACTATATCACGGGATGATAATTTCCTATGTCACCCTCACAGCACTTGACATGCATATTTTATATGATGTAGACAAGTCAAGTGTATAAAAACATAAAACTTTTAGAGAAAATATACTTCATTGTAAAAGTTTGAGTATAAAGAATATGGAACACCTCTCTAAAACTTACATCTGCACGCTCTCTCCCAGAGCTCTCAAAGTTAACAGCTCTCTTGGTTACACCATTCTATGGTGTCACCTCTCTTAGCTTAACTTACCTCAAATAAGAGGATATTATCCCTTTAAATAGGAATATCACCTCCTTACAATGACTAAAACTTTCCTTCTACCCTCCACATGGCTAGGATTCATGCTATAAAATATTCTTTACAATTATCTTCCTTAAGAATATTATAGAACTATCCTCACTCTCTTCACTCGGGAGTATTCTAAAACAAAGTAAATGTCTCCTCTCTTTTTCTTTATTTTCGATAATTTTAAGGTCATCTCAGAATTCGCTAAAATTACTTTAACAATTATCTTTTATATATATATTCCACTTAACCGCCTACACAAACAGGTCAATGGAACATAAAAGGGCCATGATAACAACAGCTGCAAAAGCATGTCAAGGATTGCCTAACGGAACTTCTATGGTACAATAAATAGACAAATTTAATTCATTCAAAAACCACTACTTAAGTAATATAAATAAAAAGGACGGATGCAAACCTTGCCCATTCCGCATACTTGGCCTCCGCCAAATCTCTGCCCCGTCCCACCACGGCCAAACGAGCCCCGTTTTGACTAACACCAAACAGAGGAGGAACATATATTCCCATATGGACGTACACATCCAAAACGCTACCGATTGTTTCCTCATTTAGCTCCCCGATTTCACACATTTTCTCAAAATTTCCCCCAATTAAAGCCGTAATAGCCAATTCTTTACCATCATTTCTCTCCTTCAACGTAATGGGCAATGCTTCACGCATTGAATCACACACGCGATGCCGTATCATAGATTCTAAACTCATCGGAATATCCAATTTTAGATTCCTGGAAACCCGGGGTCCGAATAAGAACCGTGGATTCAACTGGAGTAGAATTTGAACAGAGTTGGAGAGTCGGCGAAGGTGCCTTTCCCAAAAGAGGATGCAAGAGGCATTGTTGTGCGTGCGCGTGGTCGTGTAAGCACCTGTCGCTCGCAATTGGATTCAAATCACCAGTCGTCAGATTCTACCACCTGGTTAGCACTTTCTGTTGAATTTTTTTTCTAGAAACAGAGCAATACTGCGAGTAAGAACGAGTACCTGGCTGGGTTTGAAGGAAGGTGGTTACCGACGGGGTTTCTGCCGAGGTTGAAACGACGCCGTTAGTGAACAGAAACCTCGAGGTCGACATTTTTAAGAGGCTGAAGAGCAACGATGCCGAGATCAAGGTAACTGACCAGATAACAGCGGGAAACGAACATCCCTGATGGGGGACAAATGCCTAGATTCTTTTAGTTATTTATTTGCATATTTAGTTTTACTGACCTTTGGAAATCCGTACGTTTTAGGCGAAGGGCACGAGGGCCAGTAGCAGACGGAACGCGGGGGCGCATTGCGGTGGCTGATATACAATTTTGACGTTGTGAATTTGAATTTTAATTTGAGGGATTTTTAAAGTAAATTCATAGATTTTTTAAATTTTGAAAATAGTTGAACAAAAGACTTTTGAAAATTAATATTTCATATCTTGAGATTTTAAGAGATTATACAAATAATATACTCCCAACATCTTTGAAGGTTGATAGATTATAGAATATGTAAGAAAATATTAGTGAGATAATACTTTGATTCACAGGATCTTTATTATCATATTTCTTCTACAATCAATCATATATAAAGAGTGAATGAATATACCTGGATCCATAAACAATAATCCTTTTGCAATACCGTAATTGTTCTTGTCTCGAAGAATTAGGAGATGATTTCTCTCTCTTCTCCTTTCTTAACTTGTGAAAACAAGTTATGTGAATGTCACCAAAATGATGGCCAAGGATTTCCTTTTATAGAGGGAGAGAGGACTATTCCCAAATTACCAAAATGCCCTTATCCTTTCCATCAAAGGATATGTCTTGAATAGGCATGTCTTTTAGGAAATTTCTCTAAATAATTAAATATATATAAACTAATAGGATTATTTAATTAATTCAATAAATCAATAATTCATATGTCTCATCATGTGGGACATATTTCTAACATTCTCCCACTTGATCCATATGACAATAATATTTATCTGAATTAATTAAAACAAACTTTAAGTGCGCAATATTACAATCCATTA
>JAODPA010069715.1:0-68364 GCA_025585075.1 Nepenthes mirabilis | reverse complement strand
GTGGTTATATGTGTATATATGAGAATAAAGATGGTAAAGAGTATAGAGGATATTTACAGTTTGTGTATGTTGCATGTATAAAGGTGTATTGGCCTGTGTTCGGAGTGATATTGATTGTAGGAAGAAATAAATATTGTCAATTAATTTGTTGGAACCTTGCAAAATTAATTGGGGATGAAATTTGAAATAGAAATAATGTTGGCCTCAGTCGTAGGCATCGTTCCGGAATAAAATAGAAAAATGGTGAAGTAATTGAGCCGATCATATTTCGATCCATGTATCTCCGTTGGACGTTCTGAGATACCCTCCTTTGTGTTAGATTTGATAGCGTGAGTACGGTCCGTGTCAACACCGAACGACGTTCCTATCGTTGATGTTGCAAAGCTTTCTTTGTGTTATACTCAGTTGTTAGAGTATTTGAATTATTGGTTTCCTTTGGTCAAAGTTAAGGAAAGCGTATAAAAACATTAAGGTATCTAGTCGAATGGGAGGCTACGATATCTTAGCGTGGTCTATACTTATCCGATACTGATCTCCGCATCATGGTGATAATGAGGTATGTTATTTATTGTGGGGAATGCTTATAACCATGTGACCATCGTAGGAGATGATATCGGGGATATCATCTGGTGAGGGGTATCACGAGTGGTATCGGCATGCTACGGATACAGCTTCTAGGAGGACTATAGGGGTAGTTGGATATAATGAATAACCTCGTTGTACTTACCTAGCCGCTGGGGCATAAATACGCGGCCTTTGGTTCACGGTGGCAGAATAAGGTCCAAGGAGATTCATTGTGATGTTATATCATTGTTGATACCTCATGAGTTTGGGATTCGGTGGAATCCACGAGTTATATTTGGTAGAATCTATGTGTTAGATTTTACGCTATCCGGATTCAGTGGAATCTATTTTGTTATTGTTGTTGATGTTCAGGTCATTCATGCTGACATTCGGACCAGGGAATCCCCACTTATTCGTGATATTGGATTCCAGGGGATTACCATTGTTTATTGGCACTCTTATTGTTTTCGGATGTGCGGGTCGTGTGGGACTTATTTTGCTTAGAGTCATATTTACGACGTGTTGTAATTTGCTCAGATATAGTAGATGGTTAAAGTGATGTTGAGATTTTGTAGTTGGTATCTGAGATTATTATTGTTGTATACCATTTTTGATTATTATCACTTGCTAGGCTTTGACTCACCATTGTATTTTCTTGGCTCCAGAGTAGACAGGTTGATACCATGATAGAAGAGATCGCGTGAGTAAACTCTAGGCAGAGGTGATCTCAGAGATTGAGGCTTTCTGGATAGAAACTTAAGATCTTGATAGTTTAGTTACTGTTCAACTTTTATTAGATTTCTCTATTAGGATTGATATTTTTGACATTGAGGTCATTTATTGAAGTTATTTGTCATTATTATGGATATTTATGTGATGATACATTTATGATGACTATAGATTGTGTCTTAAATAATATTATAGAATTCATTAAAGTTGTTTGACGACGCGTAATTGATGATTTTAAATGACTTAAGATTTTCATCGTGACAGTCCGAGTTGGGTTCGGGGATCCGAGCTCAGGTCGTCACACATCAAGTGTAAAAGAAAAACCACTTACTTTCCCCCTACGTTCTTAACATCACTAGAAAATTTACGATTATCATCATATAGTAGAAAATGTTTACTTTCAAAACGATTTTACATACGTACCTACATTTTAGAAGAACCTGAGGCCAATCCTGAAGCCCTCCACCGCCAAATCCACGTAAGCAAGGTAGGCAAGCACCAATCCCTGCCAATGATTTTTTTTGAATTAGGGACACAACATCATCACGGTTCACACTAACGTTGAAGTATGTACTGAAAATAACTGGCGCACCTATCTTTCATGTGAGCGCCATTCCGAAGAGAGTCGTTCTATCCTTCCTTTCTCAAAGGCCGAAGGATACGCAGCCTGTAGCCAGATAGGTAAAGGCATGTTATTTACAAGTGACTAACTTTATAGGCATGAAGTTGGGCAAGATACTTGTACAATCGTACCTTCTTGCATCTCCAGCATTTTCTTCAATGTTGCCCGCCTCCAATTAAGATCCATGCTCATCTCCTTTTCTTTAGTCCACATCCCTCGGAATTGGCATATAGATTTCGAATTTCAATGTTGTTATCTTAATGGTGTCGTATGTCATTAATAGTATAAGCCGGAAAAACACTAGGTGATAAACCATTACTTGTAAATTTTTTCTCCTACTAATCCAAATCACTTACTTACCAAAAAAAAAAAAAAAAGTCATTAACAGTATAAGCGAAAGGAACTTTATCCTAATATATTTTTCGACAAGTTGGAGCACATATCCCTATTTTCTGAGTGAATTTTTGAGAGCTTTCTTGAATTGAAGCCTTCGTCCTCCGAATCCAAGTCCACAAGTCGCAAGCGCGGTTCACTCATATAATTTACGATTATAGTCAATGCTAATTCAGAAATTACATAAGGCACTACCAAAGTACCGAGAGTCTCACCTATCAAGAGCATGCAACCGCGATAATTTAGATCTCTAGGAATCCTTAGGGGGCCTTTTTCTTCGTCTCCCTAAACACGGACACTTGATAGATCAGCATTTATAGCCAAATAAACAAAAACATAATGCGCAACAAGAGATAACGTAACAGCTAGCTTAGTGAGTACTTACAAGCAAGCATTCGCTCAATTGCCTCCTTGATTATGTTTTGCCTTTTCAGCTGCATTCTCCCATTTTCTCCTCTTCCTCTCAGATGCATTCAGAGTCAAAGATCGTTTCTCTTATATGTAATATCAATGTAATTTGAAGAAAATTTTGTAAGAAAATTTCATGTTTTGATAAAAAATTGGGATCATTTTTAAAGGCCTCGACTCGAAACCTAATCACAGTGACCTAAACCAAAGACCATACCCTAACCCCGGACACATGATGCCTAAGCTGCAAAGATTTATAGTGCAGTACACTTAAAAATAACGACTATAAACGTTTAAAAGTTGTAAATGTCAATAAAAGCGTACCTCAGCTGCTCAGCAATCATAAAAGAAAAATCACTTATTTTGCCCCTTTGTCCTTAACATTACCTGCGAATTTACGATTATCTTCATACAATGGAAAATGTTTAGTTTCAAAATAATTTTGCATACGTACTTGCATTCTACAAGAACTCGAAGCCTTTCTTGCAGCCCTCCGCTGTCAAATTAATGTAAGCAAGGTAGGCGTGGACCGGTCCTTGCCAATATATTTTTTTGAATTAGGGGCACAAATTCATCATATTTTACACTAACATCGAAAAAAGTATTGAAAGTTATTAGCGTACCTATCTTTAACGTGAGAACCATTCTGGAAAAAGCCGCTTTATGCTTCCTTTCTCAAGGGCTGAAGGATACGCGGCCTACGACTAGACAGGTAACGGCATGCTATTTACAAGTGACTAACTTCATAAGAATGAAGTTGTGCAAGATACTCGTACAATCGTACCTTCTTGCATCTCCGGCATTTTCTTTAATGTTACCCGCCCCCAATTAACGTCCAAGCTCATCGCCTTTTCTTTGTTCCACGTCCCTCTAAATTGGTATAAAGATTTCAAATTTCAGTATTGTTATCTCAACAGTATCGTATATCATTAACAGTGTATGTGAAATGAAATTTATCTTAATATATTTTTTGCCAAATCGGAGCACATACCTAAGTTTTCTGAGTGAATTTTCAAGGGCTTTATTAAATTGAAGCCTTCGTCCTCTGAATCTAAGTCCACAAGCTGCAGGCGTGGTTCACTTCTATAGTTTACGATTATTGTCAGTGCTAGTTCGAAAATGACACAAAGCACTACAAGAGTAACGAAAGTCGCACTTATGAAGAGCACACTACCACAACGATTTAGATCTCTAGGAATCCTTAGAGGCCATTTTCATCATCTCCCTAAACGCGGGCACTTGATGGATCAGCATTTATAACCAAACAAACAAAAACATAAAGCGCAACGAGATATAACGTAACAGATAGCTTAGTGAGTACTCAAAAGCAAGTATTCGCTCAAGTGCCTTCTTGATTTTGTTTCGTTGTTCAAGCCACGTTCTCCCCTTTTCTCCTCCTTCTACTGAGAGGATGCCTTCAGAGCCTAAGATCGTTTTTCCTGCAGGAAATATCAATACAATTTGATGAAGATTTTGTTAGGAAGCTTGATTTTTTGATAAAAAATTGAGATTATTTTTAAAAGCCTCGACTCAAAGCCTAACCGCGGTGACCTAAACTAAAGACTATACCCTAACCCCCGACAAATGATGCCTCAATCGCTAAGATTAACAGTGCAGCACATTTAAAAATAACGACTATAAACGTTTAAAAGTTGCCAGTGTCAAGAAAAACGTACCCCCGCTGCTCAGTAGTTGTAAAAGAAAAACCACTTACCTTGCCCCTTCGTCTTTTACATTACCTGCAAATTTATGATAATCACCATATAGCACAAAAATATTGACTTTTGAAATGATTTTGGACACGTATTTGCATTTTACAAGAACTTGAGGCCATTCCTAAAGCCCGCCGTCGTCAAATCCACATAAGCAATATAGGTGCACACTGGTCCCTGCCAATATTTTTTTTTGAATTAGGAGCACAACTTTATCATATTTTATACTAATATCGATGTAAGTACTGGAAGTTACTGGCATACCTATCTTTCATATGAGCACCATTCTCGACAGAGCCACACTATCCTTCCTTTTTCAAGGGCCAAAGGATATGCGACCTTCACATGTAACGACATATTTTTTACATGTAACTAACTTTATAGGCAAGAAGTTGGGAAAAATACTAGTACAATCGCACCTTCTCGGCTATCCGGCATTTTCTTCTATATTACTCATCGCTAATTAAGGTCCAAGCTTGTCGCCTTTTCCTTATTTCACGTCCCTCTAATTGGCATACAGATTTTGAATTTCAATTTTGTTATATCGATGGTGTCTTTTTTTTTTGGTAAGTAAGAAAATTTGGATTAATGGGAGAAAAAATTTACAAGTTATGATTTATCACCAAGTATTTTTCCGACTTGGGGATAAAGCATAAGTGCTAGGGCATACTCAGAGCACGTTGATACATCAGATGATACCAACAGAGTAACTGTGACAAAAGTCATGAAGAACAATCACAACATCAAAATCGACATTCAAAACGCGGATCGGAATCGGCACTTAAAACGCACGTCGAAAACGCAAAAAAACCGCAGATCCATATCGGCACACTAAGAGCCACTCCGGCTAATAAAAGGCAAAAAGCCACTCAGGCCTTAAGGCCTCTCGCAGTTTACACCGGCTTTCAAGCAACTCCGGTCTTAATTCACTACGGCTGTTAAGCGACTCACAAATCACTCTGTCTTCCAAGAGCGAAAATCAACTCCGGTTTTTGAAAGGCACAAGGCCACTCCGGACTCAAAAGACGCAACCGGCCTTCAATATGAAAATCGACATTCAAAACGCGGATCCAGAACGGCACTTGAAACGTACGTCGAGAACGCATTTAAACTGCAGATCCAAATCGGCACATTAAGAGTCACTCCGGCTATTAAAAGGCAGAAGGCCACTCCGGTCTTCAAGCCTCTCGCAGTTTACTCCGGCTTTCAAGCAACTCCGGCCTTAATTCACTCCGGCTATTAAGCGATTCACAAATCACTCCGGCCTCAATACACTTCGGCTTTCAAAAAACGCAAGGCAGCTCCGGTCATCAAGACCATTAAGAAGCACAATCAACACCGGCCTGAAATCAGTCCGTCCATTTAGCTTTCGGCAGCTCACTCCGGGATCCAAGAGCGAAAATCAACTCCGGATTTTGAAAGGCACAAGGCCAAAAGGGCACTCCGATTGCATGGCTATTCCAGTCTCATTGAACGCATGGCCACTCCGCCAAAGAGAGTACATAGATCACCCCGGTCAAAAGCGCTCCAGCCTCATATGTCACTCCGGCCTCATATCAAACCGGCAATAATCCCACAACGGATGAAACCATCCATCAACCAACATATGCGAGAGCCATCAAAACATTGGAGGCCCACTACTAAACCATCCAGATCGGTATATTGATCTGACGAAAAATCCTTATTCCATTTCAGCAGGACAATAAGGAGATCAAATAAAAACAATTTCCTCTCAGGAGGTAATAGGTCAATGTAAGGCTTAGAGGAAGCGGCAGTCACCAGCAGACGGAGGGCTACAAAATAAGTACCCGAGGGGCAACTCAGATAATCCTCCACCATCGGAAAGTATGATATGAACATATCCTTTGTGTGCTTAGTCACATCATTCCAACATAATCCTAAGAAATCAAGCAAGATATCACGCTAGTCCTTACCGATGGATTTCAAGAAAATTTGAGAATCATTCTCTCCAAGTAAGCATCGGAGGGCATAGAGCATTGGATCATTGGCAACATCCTCAGCACTCCATACCTCGGCAGATTGAGAAGAATCATCATTCGGGTCACTATCAGTGACCCAATTTTCACTAGCATCATCAGCAGAGGAGACATCAGCATTGAATTGGCCAGGAATAGAAACAGGAGCTTTGCATGTTAGCTCACCAGGAGAATCTGGTACAGACTCCATTTTAGCAGTTGTGATCAAGGCCATAGAATCAGGAGTACCACACTGTAGCTCCTGCACATCTAAATCCTCAGGATCTTAGAGGATCGCGAATGAGTTGGCCGAGTCAAAAACATCCAAACCAGACCCCTCAGCAACAGCAAGATTCATGACAATCCTGGAGCTAATGCAAGCCTCAATAGAAGGAGCCTCATCTGAAGTCCTATCAATCTGGTCATCTGGATTGGTGGATTGGTGGCAGGGACTCTGTTCGGAGTCCCTATCCACAAGCAACTCAGGGAGATCGGAGGACACATCAACTCTAGTAAGTCTAGTAAGAGTATCACTGGAAATCTCCTCAGAAGTGCCCTCCTTGAGAGACCTAATGGGAACACCAGGGACTGACCTGGCAACATAAAGCTTCAGAGAATCATGTACCTCATAACCTTCCCGAACTGAAATATCAGCCAGCAAGTTCCCCAACTGGGAATCACCTTCGAAAATAGCACCCAGAACAGAAGGGACCATCTCATCAGTAGGAGACGATGAGATAGACCCAGGTTCACAGGAGGAATTCACTCCAGAGGCAAAATGGGCATCTATCTGATTCAGAGTCCCATCCTTGAAATTATCCTCCAGTTCACTAGGCATCCCAGAGGATGGTGCAGAATACTCCACCTTCTTACTGGTGCTCTTACGAATCTCAGAGCGACCAATTCCATGGAGTTTTGGCTTCCACTAGTAATCAATTCTAATCTCAACATGCTTACCCGAATCAGACGCCTCAGATTTAATTCTGATCTTTGAGGGCAGAGAGACCAAGTTGCTGACTTCAACACAGATTCTTGCGAACTATAATCTTTCCATTCGGGCAGTGTAGGGGTCAAGAAAGAGAGGTTTTCCGACCCCGCTGGCTATCCAGCTAAGACCTAGGGGGGTCCAAAACTCTGTCGGAATATTAAACAAAGAAATCCAGATTGGGAAGGATTGGTGAGTGTCCTTGGACAGGACCATCCCTGGCACCCATCTCTTGAGGAAAATATGTTTACGTCCAAAAGACCAGGGGCCTCTGGCTAAATAGAGTGATAATTGCGCTTCGGTTGCAAACCGGAAGAAGAAAAACCTGTCACCGTCTGCCGTAACATGTTAGATCCCAAATCTCGCCCAGATTTTGCGGGCAATGGAGTTAACGGCCAAAAAATGAAGAGGTTTCGAAGAGAAGAAACCCACAAGCGTAGCGCCCCAAACTTCCCGACTCTGCTTGAGGACCTCAGCAGGGTGAGAGATGGAGACAACATTCCCAGCGGAACAAGGAGGGGGGAAAATTTTTAGTGGATATATCGATGGTGTCATACGTCATTAACATTGTATGCAACAGAAACTTTACCCTAATATATTTTTCAACAAATCGGAACACATACCAAGGTTTTCTGAGTAAATTTTCGAGAGCTTTCTTGAATTGAAGCCTTCGTCCATCAAATCCAAGTTCACAAGCTGCAAGTGCAGTTCACTCCTATGATTTACAATTATAGTAAGTGCTAGTTTGGAAATTACACATGACACTACAAGAGAACCAAAAGTCGCACCTATTAAGAGCATGCTACCGCGATAATTTAGATCTCTAGGAATCCATAGGGAGCCTTTTTCGTCATCTCCCGAAACGCGGACACTTGATGAATCAGCATTTATAGCCAAACAGACGAAAACATAACGTGCAATGAAAGATAACGTAGTACATAGCTTAGTGAATATCGCTCCATTGCCTCCTTGATTTTGTTTCGCCTTCCAGCCGTATTCTCCCCTTTTCTCCTCCTTCGTTCAAATGCCTTCAGAGGTTAAGATTGTTTCTCCTGTATAAAATATCATTGTAATTTGAAGAAAATTTTGTTAGAAGCTTCATTTTTTGAGAAAAAATTGGGACCGTTTTCAAAACCCTTGACTCGAAGCCAAACCGCGGTGATCTAGACCAAAGACTATACCCCAACTCCCAACACATGATGCCTAAGCCGCTAAGATTAGCATTGCAATAGAATTAAAAATAACAACAACAAACGTTTAATAGTTACAAGTGTCAAGAAAAAATGTACCTCGGCTGCTCAGCAAGCGTAAAAAAAAAAACCACTTACCTTGCCTCTTCGTCCTTAACATTACCTACAAATCTATGATTATCATCATATAGCAAAAAATATTTACTTTTGAAATTATTTTGCATAAGTACATGCATTTTAGAAGAACTCGAGGCTATTCCAAAAGCCCACCGCCCCCAAATCCACGTAAGCAATGTAGGCTCACACCGGTCTCTGCCAACAATTTTTTTTGAATTAGGAGGAGCATAATTTCATCAAGTTTTACACTAACGTCGATGTAAGTACTAAAAGTTACCGGCATACCCATCTTTCATGTGAGCACCATTCCCGACAAAGCCACAGTATCCTTCATTTCTCAAGGGTCGTAGGATATGCGGCCTGCAACTAGACAAATAACGACATATTATTGACAAGTAACTAACTTTATAGGTATGAAATCGGGCAAGATACTCGCACAATCATACCTTCCCGCCTCTCCGGCATTTTCTTCCCTGTTACCTGCCTCCAATTAAGGTCCAAGCTCGTCGCCTTTTCATTGTTCCACGTCTCTCTGAATTGGCATTTAGATTTCAAATTTTAGTATTGTTATCTCGACGGTGTCATATGTTATTAACAATATATGCAAAAGAAATTTTATCCTAATATATTTGTCGACAAATCGGAGCACATACCTAGATTTTTTGAGTGAATTTTCGAGGGCTTTTTTGAATTGAAGTCTTCGTCCTCCGAATTCAAGTCCACAAGCCACAAGCGCGGTTCACTCCTACAGTTTATGATTATATTCAGTGCTAGTTTGAAAATTACACAAGGCACTGCAAGAGTACCGAATTTCACACCTATCAAGAGCATGATACCATGACGATTTAAATCTCTAAGAATCCTTAGGGGGCCTTTTTTGTCGTCTCCCTAAACGTGGACACTTGATGGATCAGCATTTATAGCCAAACAGACGAAAACATAATGCGCAACGAGATATAACGAAACAGATAGCTTAGTGAGTACTCACAATCAAGCATTCGCTCAATTGCCTTCTTGATTTTGTTTCGCATTTCCAGCCATGTTCTTCACTTTTCTCCTTCTCTCAAATGCCTTCAGAGCCCAAGATTGTTTCTCCTACATAAAATATCATTGTAATTTGAAGAGGGTTTTATAAGGAAGCTTCATTTTTTGATAAGAAATTGGAACCGTTTTCAAAACCCTTGACTTGAAGCCGAACCGCGGTGACCTAGATCAAAGACATACCCTAATGTAATGGCCCAGATTTTAAAACATAGGAAATGCCAACCATCAAGTGCTTATAATCCGGTCAACGCCAGTTGACCGGAAAAATGTAATAAGAAAAGTAAATCGGCCTTAAGATGAAATCAAGTTCGGCCCTTATTGGATGAAAATCTTGGCCGGATTTCCTTTGATGAAAAGAAGTCCGGATTTCCTTAATGAAAAGAAGTTCGGATTTCCTTTGATGAAAAACAAGTCCGGTTTTATTCTTAAGAATCAAGTCCAGCCAAGGCCGGAGTACATTATATGAATGTAAGGCCGAAGTGACTTGAAGACCGGAGTGGCTTTGTAGAGGCCGGAGTAGCATTGAGGTTATTAAGGCCGAAGTGGAATTGTGGAAAGAAAGCCGAAGTTGATGATCCGGTCAACAATTGTTGACCGAAAATCGTGTAGGAATAATCCAGCCAACGCCGATAGTTGACCGAAATGTGATTACATGAGAAAGTTAAGTCCCGCCAAGTTCAATTAACCTGGAATTTAATATGTTTACATGAGAAAACTAAATTCTGTGAATCAGGAATTAATTGAGAAATCTTAATTCCGTTGGATACAGTTAACCAGGAATTTATGAACTCCTTAATTAATGATCTAATTATTAAGGGAACTTTTTGAAAATTAATAAGAAACATTTTTTCCGTACTACCAATCATTAATAATGGTCATCATTAATAAGAAATATTTCCCCTATACTGCCAATCATTAATGGCTGTCATCAGATGCAAGGCCTATAAATAGAATTAGAAGAAATGGAAAAGAGGCACGCAATAGAATTCTAAGTAAAGGAAGGCCAAGGGGTTCAATGCAAGGTAGAAGAAAAGTAGAAGAAATCCAGGCAAGATACTCACCATTGTTTTCAAGTTCATGATTATGCATGATTTCTATGCTAGTATATTTGATATTATATGAACTTATATGATATTTATTCTGTTCTTTTCATATCTGATGCTTAAAGTATGATTATTTGTCGATCAGTGCATGTTTAAGGAAAAGACTTTATGATGTTCGGTTTTGTATGATTATCTGTCCAATTATATGAACTTTGATATTTGACAGAAAAGAGCTCCGTCTTTTGAAGAAATAGCACTCCGTCCGTTTACGAAAAAGAGCTCCGTCCTTTTTAAGAAAAAGCACTCCGTCCTTTTTAAGAAAAAGCACTCCGCCCTTTTAAAGCACTCCATCCTTTTACACTCCGATATTTATAACTCCAGATTTAAAGGAACTCCGACTTTTAAGAATTTCGGATTTCAAAAAGAACTCCGCCTTTGAAAAGAACTCCGATTTTGATGTAAAAGAACTCCGCCTTTGAAAAGAACTCCGGTTTTGATGTACAAGAACTCCGCCTTTGAAAAGAACTCCGGCTTTGAAAAGAACTCCGCCTTTATGAATAATGAACTCCGGTTTTTAAGAACTTTGGATTTTAGAAATGAACTCCGATTTTGAAAAGAATTTCGGATTTTGAACTCCGCCTTTTTAAGAAATGAACTCCAGTTTAAGGAAGTAAAGAACAAGGTTATATGAAAATGCATGTAATACGGACAGCAAGTGGAACTCTACGACTTCCGAACTATGATGTATGGCCATTAAAGAACACGAACCAAGAACCGAGTTTCCATTAAACTTGTTGTTAAAGATGGATGAAAGATATTGGAGTGACACTCGAGGATTGCCTCCTGGGCCACGGGAGGGGACTTTCTGGTGACATAAGAACTGTGGACTATGGCCTCGTATGCCGGGTTAAAGGCATCACCTCCCGCCCCGGGGAGCATAATGAGGGGATACAGCTTTAGGTTGTGGGGTTACACACAACCCGTCCTTGATGTTGTCCGCTCCCGTCCGGTCTTTAAAGATGATAAGAATTCTCAATGGTTTTTATGAGTTTTCAGCAGACAAGACAAGAAGAAAAAGACTAAGGAAATTCCGAATCAAAAGACATGATGATTTTCGTATGCTAAATTATATTCGCTTATATATATATATGTTTATGTTTTCTGTTTTCTGCATGTGAGTATTTTGTTGGGTTTTGTAACTCACTCTTGTTATTTTCAAATGACGAAAGGCTCATGGAGGATGAAGTTGAGTAGAGCATTATGGTGTATCCAAATAGTTCGGTTGGCCGGAGCTGATTAAATGAAGAGCTTAATTTTATTTTGATGTTTTGAGAAAAATTGTAAAATGATTCCGCTGTTTATGACCTTATGGATGTTGCTAGAATGTTTCCGTGATTTTCTTTATGGTTAATGTTATTGAAAGGTTAGTAAGTATCTCAGACTTTCAAGTCCGACTAAATGTTGGCCGGACTGGTGTGAAATTTATCGGAAGGCCAACTCATGTAGTTCGGCCTCATCAATCCTGTGTAAATGAAAAGGGAAAAATTTTTATGTCCATATTTAAGACCTGACGGCGACTTTATTTGTAAAATTAAGTACGGGCCGTCACAGTTGTTATCAGAGAAAACTAAGATACTTTAGGTCAATTTAGATCAACACAGAAACTTAGGACAGGATTAGTTACAGAAAAAGGGAGGAGTTGGTTTTACTCATACTCTGGACGGAGTAAATTATGATAGCTACCCTTGGCTTGTTGACTAACGAAAATGTTCTTTCAGAAACCAAGGTCGTCACTGAAGCTATGTCTAACAGAGGAAGGCAAACTGGGCGGACTAACAACACTCCGGATAGGGAGGCAAGATATTTGAACCTGCTCGACCGGATGACTGAAGTTATAGAAGCTTTAGCTCCACCAACTCCAGTGACCACCCCTGTTTCGGCTCATCATGAGAGGTCAGTTTATGATCGTTTTACCAACGAGCGAGTTCCTGAATTCCTAGGAGAACCTGACCCATTGAAGGCAGACACTTGGCTCCAACGACTGAAGAAGGTATTTGTTGTAATTAAATGTCTTGCTGAAGATATGGTTCTCTATGCTACCCATAAGCTGACGGGTGAGGCCCACCACTGGTGGGAAATGCAAAAGAGAGTTTTCAATGTACCAGATCAGGATATTAGTTGGAAAATATTTGAAACAACATTTTTAGAAAAATATTTCCCTGCTAATCTTCGTGGATAGAATGAGGATGAATTCCTTCGCCTAAGGCAAGGTACTCGCTCTGTGACAGAGTACGATGCAAAGTTTACAGAATTATTTCGTTATGCTCATTATATGGTGGAAGACCAGGAGCGGACAGCTAGGAGATTCTTTCAAGGGCTAAGGGATGATATCAGGAGGCATCTCTCAACTCTGACGTTGTCCATGTACAGAGAGGTGCTCGAGAACGCTGTCATCTATGAGAAGGAGCTGGAGAGAGGAGCAATGCTCAGACAAAGGACATTTAGTCAGACTTCAAGGGCCAGTGCTAGTGGAGGCCCTTCTAAGAAAGCAAGACCATCGAGATCCAATGGGGAGCAGAACCGATCTGTACAAATTTTCCGGACTTCGGCAAATAATGCATGTGATCATTGCGGGAGATCACACGAAGGGAAACCTTGCTATAAGAAGCTGGGGGGTGTTATAACTATGGCCAGGCTGGATACATGATCAGAGATTGCCCACTCGCCAAACAAGCCCCAGGATTTAAGCCTCCTATTCCAGCTAAGGTGTTTACTGTTTCTACAAAGGAGGCCGAAACGTCTACAGAGGTTGTAGAAGGTACACTTTTTATCTGTGGTACATCTAGTCATGTGCTCTTTCTCTCTGGATCTACCCACTCATTCATCTCCTATGAATTTTTGAAGTATCTTACGACCCTCCCTCGAGTTCTTAGCTGCCCATTGATGGTCGCCTCACCAACAGGGTCTTCCGTAATATTAAATGTAGTATATCCAGAATGTCTGATAGAATTCAATGAATTCATGATGCCTGTTAACCTGGTTTTACTGGAAATGAAAGACTTCGATGCAATCTTGGGAATGGATTGGTTAGCCAGATATCATGCCAAGATTTATTGTTTCCGAAAAAGAGTAGAATTCGACATCCCTGGAAACAAGCCTTTCTACATTCAAGGAGTCCGGCGTAAAGAAGCATCTTGCTTCATTTCAGCACTTCATGCCAGACACTTGATTGGTGATGGGTGTTAAGCTTATCTAGCCTTCGCTAGTGTGACTACTGAAAGTCAAGAATCTCTGGCCAAAGAGATTCCTGTGGTGTGGAAATTCGAAGACATATTCCCTGACGAATTGCCTGGACTGCCACCCCAACGAGAGTTGGAATTTAGTGTAGAATTGATGCCAGGATCAGCACCAATATCCAAAGCACCATATCGGATGGCACCGTTTGAACTTAAAGAATTGAAACAGCAACTGCAGGACTTATTGGATAAGGGTTTTATTCGGCCGAGTGTGTCACCATGGGGAGTACCGGTTCTCTTTGTAAGAAAGGACGGGACTATGAGATTATGCGTGGATTATCGTGAACTGAACAAAATCACCATCAAGAACAAATATCCTCTGCCAAGGATTGATGATCTCCTTGATCAATTACAAGGAGCTTGCGTATTTTCAAAAATTGATCTTAGATCCGGATATCATCAGCTTCGAATCAACAAGGAGGATATAGCAAAGACGGCGTTCCTGACCAGATATGGGCACTATGAGTTTGTAGTGATGCCTTTTGGGTTGACTAATGCTCCGGCTGTCTTTATAGACCTAATGAATCGAATTTTTCAACCATATCTGGATAAGTTTGTGATCGTCTTTATCGACAACATTCTCGTGTACTCGAAAAGCTATGAGAAACACGTGGAGCATTTACGGACTACACTTCGATCCTTAGGGAGCATCGGTTGTTCGCCAAATTAAAAAAGTATGAACTTTGATTGGCGGAAGTGGGATTCCTTGGACACGTCATCTCCAAAGAAGGAATTTTCGTCGACCCTAAGAAAGTGGAAGCAGTGGTAAAGTGGAACCGGCCAACCTCTGTGACCGAAGTGCGAAGCTTCTTAGGCATGGCTGGATACTATAGACAGTTTGTGGAAAACTTCTCCCAAATCGCCTTGCCACTTACGCAATTAACAAAAAAGGATGCCAAGTTTGAGTGGACCAAGGATTGTGAAGAGAGCTTCCAGACGCTTAAGGACCGGTTAACATCTGCTCCGGTCCTGATCATTCCAAATGGATCAGGAGGACTGATTGTTTATTGCGATGCCTCAAAGTTTGGGTTGGGCTGTATTTTAATGCAACACGGAAAAGTAATTGCCTATGGGTCGCGATAGTTGAAGGATCATGAAAGGAATTGCCCAACTCACGATCTGGAATTAGCCGCAGTAGTGTTTGCATTAAAAATCTGGAGGCATTACCTGTATGGTGAGAGATTCTTGGTCTACTCCGACCATAAGAGTCTAAAGTATTTATTCTCCCAGAAGGAACTGAACATGAGGCAGAGAAGGTGGATTGAATTCCTGAAGGACTATGACTGTGAAATTCGGTACGAACCAGGAAAGGCTAATGTAGTCGCTGATGCATTAAGTCGGCAACTTGGTCTTCTGGCTAGAATGCAAGTTAAGCAAATGGAGATGCTGGACTATCTCATGTACTTTGATGTCCAGCGTTATGTTCGGCTAACATTAGAGTTGGACGGACAAGTTGAAATTAAACTGGTGGGCTAGCATTATTTAGTCCGGCTTCATGAGACCCCCGTGTTTAAAAAGAAAAAAAAAGTCGGGTCGTCACAGAAAGTTACCGGCGTACCCATCTTTCATGTGAGCACCGTTCCCGATAGAGCCACACTATCCTTCCTTTCTCAAGAGTCGTAGGATATGCGGCCTGCAACCAGACAGATAACTGCACGTTATTGACAAGTAACTACCTGTATTTGCATGAAATTGGGCAAGATACTCGCACAATCGTACCTTCCCGCCTCTCCGGCATTTTATTCCATGTTACCCGCCTCCAATTAAGCTCCAAGTTCATCGCCTTTTCTTTGTTCCACGTCCCTCTAAATTGGCAAACAGATTCCAAATTTTAATGTTGTTGTCTCGACGGTGTTGTACATTAATAACAATATATGCGAAAGGAATTTTATCATAATATTTTTTGAGAAATCGGAGCACATACCCAGGGTTTCTGAGTGAATTTCTGAGGGCTTTCTTGAATTGAAGCCTTCGTCCTCCGAATCCAGGTCCACAAACAGCAGGCGCGTTACACTCCTATAGTTTACGATTATAGTCAATGCTAGTTCCGAAATGACACAAGGCACTACAAAAGTACCGAAAGTTGCACTTATTGAGAGCATGCTACCGAGACGATTTAGATCTCTAGAAATCCTCAGGGGGCCTTTTTCATCGTCTCCCTAAACGCAGACACTTGATGGATCAGCATTTATAACCAAACAGGCGAAAACATAAAGCGCAACGAGATATAACATAACAGATAGCTTAGTGAGTACTCAAAAGCAATCATTCGGTCAAATGCCTTCTTGATTTTGTTTCGTCGTTCTAGCCACGTTCTTCCCTTTTCTCCTCCTCTCAGATACCCTCAGAATCCAAGATCGTTTTTTCTGCAAGAAATATCAATGCAATTTGATGAAGATTTTGTTAGGAAGCTTGATTTTTTGATAAAAAATTGGGATTATTTTTCAAAAGCCTTGACTAGAATCCTACCCGCAGTGATCTAGACCAAAGATTATACCCTAATCCCCAACAAATGATGCCTAAGTCACTAAGATTAACAGTGCAATACATTTAAAAATAATGACTATAAACGTTTAAAAAATGCAAGTGTCAAGAAAAGCGTACCTCCGCTACTCAGCAAGCGTAAAGGAAAACCACTTACCTTACCACTTCATCCTTAAGATCACCTGCAAATTTATAATAATCATCATATGGCAGAAAATATTCACTTTCGAAATGATTTTATATACGTACTTGCATTTTACAAGAACTCAAAGCCTTTCCTGAAGCCCACTGCCTTCAAATCTACGTAAGCAAGATAGGCGCGCACCGGTCCCTGCCAATAATTTTTTTTGAATTAGGGGCACAATTTCATCATATTTTACACTAATGTCGATGTAAGTACTAAAAGTTACTGGCGTACCTATTTTTCATATGAGCACCATTCTCGACAGAGCCACACTATCCTTCCTTTTTCAAGGGCCAAAGGATACACAATCTCTAGCTAGACAAATAACGACATATTATTTATAAGTAACTAACTTTATAGGCAAGAAGTTGGGTAAGATACTAGTACAATCGTACCTTCTCGGCTATCCAGCATTTTTTTCCTTGTTACCCGCCTCCCATTAAGGTCCAAGCTCATTGTTTTTTCCTTATTCCACGTCCCTCTGAATTAGCATACAAATTTTGAATTTCAGTTTTGTTATCCCGACGGTGTTATACGTCATTAACAGTGTATGCGACATGAACTTTATCATAATATATTATTTGACAAATTGGAGCACATACCAAGGTTTTCTAAGTAAATTTTCATGGGCTTTCTTGAATTAAAGCCTTCGTCCTTCGAATGCAAGTTCACAGGCCATAAGTGCGTTTCATTCCTATAGTTTACGATTATAATCAGTGCTAGTTCGGAAATTACACAAGACACTACAAGAGTATCGAGAGTCGCACCTATTAAGAACATGCTACCGCGACGATTTAGATCTCTAGGAATCCTAAGGAGGCCTTTTTCGTGGTCTCCCTAATCGCGGACACATGATAGATCAGTATTTACAGCCAAACAGATGAAAACATAATGCGCAATGAGAGATAACGTAACAGATAGCTTAGTGAGTACTCACAAGAAAGCATTCGCTCCATTGCCTCATTGATTTTGTTTCGCCTTTCGAGTCGTATTTTCCCCTTTTCTCCTCCTCCGCTCAAATACCTTCAGAGCCCAAGATCGCTTCTCCTACATGAAATATCATTGTAGTGGAGTGTTGGTATATGTGTGTGTATACGTGTGGATTTATGTGTATATATATATATATGGTGATGTATTTGGATATATATATATGTTAATGTGTGGTTATATGTGTATGTATGAGAATAAAGATGGTAAAGAGTATAGAGGATATTTACAGTTTGTGTATGTTGCATGTATAAAGGTGTATTGGCCTGTGTTCGGAGTGATACTGATTGTATGAAGAAATAAATATTGTCAATTAATTTGTTGGAACCTTGTAAAATTAAATGGGGATGAAATTTGAAATAAAAATATCGTTGGCCTTAATCGTAGGCATCGCTTCGGAATAAAATGGAAAAATGGTGAAGTAATTGAGCCGATCATATCTCGATCCATGTATCTCCATTGGACATTCTGAGATACGCTCCTTTGTGTTAGATTTGATAGCGTGAGTACGGTCCGTGTCAACACCGAACAACGTTCCTATCGTTGATGTTGCAAAGCTTTCTTTGCGTTATACTCGATTGTGTGAGTATTTGAATTATTGATTTCTTACGGTCAAGGTTAAAGAAAGCGTATGAAAATATTAAGGTATCTAGTCGAATGGGAGGCTACGATATCTTAGCGTGGTCTACACTTATCCGATACTGATCTTCGTATCATGGTGATAATGAGGTATGTTGTTTATTGTGGGGAATGCTTATAACCATGTGACCATCGTAGGAGATGATATCTGGGATATCATCTGGCGAGGGGTATTACGAGTGGTATCGGCATGCTACGAATACATCCTCTGGGAGGACTATAGGGGTAGTTGGATACAATGAATAACCTCGTTGTACTTACCCAGCCGTTGGGGCGTAAATATGCGGCCTTTGGTTCACGGTGGCAGAATAAGGTCCAAGGAGATTCATTGTGATGTTATATCATTGTTGATACCTCATGAGTTTGGGATTCGGTGGAAACCACGAGTTATATTTGGTAGAATCTATGTGTCAGATTTTACGCTATCCGGATTCAGTAGAATCCATTTTGTTATTGTTGTTAATTTTCAGGTCGTTCACGCTGACATTCGGACCAGGGAATCCCCACTTATTCGTGATATTGGATTCCAGGGGTTTACCGTTGTTTATTGGCACTCTTGTTGTTTTCGGATGTGCGGGTCGTGTGGGACCTATTTTGCCTAGAGTTGTATTTACAACGTGTTGTAATTTGCTCAGATACAGTAGATGGTTAGAGTGATGTTGAGACTTTGTAGTTAGTATTCGAAATTGTTATTGTTGTATACCGTTTTTTATTATTATCACTTGCTGGGCTTTGACTCACCATTGTATTTTCTTGGCTCCAGAGTAGACAGGTTGACACCATGATAGAAGAGATCACGTGAGTAAACTCCAGGCAGAGGTGATCTCAAAGATTAAGGCTTTCTGGATAGAGACTTTATATTTTGATAGTTTAGTTACTGTTTAACTTTTATTAGATTTCTCTATTAGGATTGATATTTTTGACATTGAGGTCATTTATTAAAGTTATTTGTCATTATTATGGATATTTATGTGATGATGCATTTATGATGACTATAGATTGTGTCTTAAATGATATTATAGAATTCATTAAAGTTGTTTGACGACGCGTAATTGATGATTTTGAATTACTTAAGATTTTCACCGTGACGGTCCGAGTTGAGTTCGGGGATCCGAGCTCAGGTCGTCACACATCAAGCGTAAAAGAAAAACCACTTACCTTCCCCCTACATTCTTAACATCACTAGAAAATTTGCAATTATCATCATATAGCAGAAAATGTTTACTTTCAAAAAAATTTTGCATATGTACCTACATTTTAGAATAACCTGAGGCCTATCCTGAAGCCCTCCACTGCCAAATCCACGTAAGCAAGGTAGGCAAGCACCGATCCCTACCAATAATTGTTTTTTGAATTAGGGGCACAACATCATCACGGTTCACACTAACGTTGAATTATGTACTGAAAATAACTAGCGCACCTATCTTTCATGTGAGCACCATTCCGAAGAGAGTCGTTCTATCCTTCCTTTCTCAAAGGCTAAAGGATACGCAGCCTGTAGCCAGATAATTAATGGCATGTTATTTACAAGTGACTAACTTTATAGGCATGAAGTTGGGCAAGATACTTGTACAATCGTAGCTTCTCGCATCTCCAGCATTTTCTTCAATGTTGCCCGCCTCCAATTAAGATCCAAGCTCATCTCCTTTTCTTTAGTCCACATCCCTCTGAATTGGCATACAGATTTCAAAATTCAATGTTGTTATCTTGATGGTGTCGTATGTCATTAACAGTATAAGCAAAAAGAACTTTATCCTAATATATTTTTCGACAAGTCGGAGCACATATCCCTATTTTCTGAGTGAATTTTCGAGGGCTTTCTTGTATTGAAGCCTTCGTCCTCCGAATCCAAGTCCACAAGTCGCAAGCGCGGTTCACTCCTATAAGGTCCAAGGAGATTCATTGTGATGTTATATCATTGTTGATACCTCATGAGTTTGGAATTCGGTGGAATCCACGAGTTATATTTTGTAGAATCTATGTGTCAGATTTTACGCTATCCGGATTCAGTAGAATCCATTTTGTTATTGTTGTTGATGTTCAGGTCGTTCACGCTGACATTCGGACCAGGGAATCCCCACTTTTTCGTGATATTGGATTCCAGGGGATTACCGTTGTTTATGGGCACTCTTGTTGTTTTCGGATGTGCGGGTCGTGTGGGACCTATTTTGCCTAGAGTTGTATTTACAACGTGTTGTAATTTACTCAGATATAGTAGATGGTTAGAGTGATGTTGAGACTTTGTAGTTAGTATCCAAGATTGTTATTATTATTGTATACCATTTTTTATTATTATCACTTGCTAGGCTTTGGCTCACCATTGTATTTTCTTGGCTCCAGAGTAGACAGGTTGACACCATGATAGAAGAGATCGCGTGAGTAAACTCTAGGCAGAGGTGATCTCAGAGATTGAGGCTTTCTGGATAGAGACTTAAGATCTTGATAGTTTAGTAACTGTTCAACTTTTATTAGATTTCTCTATTAGGATTGATATTTTTGACATTGAGGTCATTTATTGAAGTTATTTGTCATTATTATGGATATTTATGTGATGATGCATTTATGATAACTATGGATTGTGTCTTAAATGATATTATAGAATTCATTAAAGTTGTTTGACGACGCGTAATTGATGATTTTGAATGATTTAAGATTTTCACCATGACGGTCCGGGTTGGATTCGGGGATCCGAGCTCAGGTCGTCACACATCAAGCATAAAAGAAAAACCACTTACCTTCCCCCTACGTTCTTAACATCACTAGAAAATTTACGATTATCATCATATAGCAGAAAATGTTTACTTTCAAAACGATTTTGCATACGTACCTACATTTTAGAAGAACCTGAGGCCTATCCTGAAGCCCTCCACCGCCAAATCCAGGTAAGCAAGGTAGGCAAGCACCGATCCCTGCCAATAATTTTTTTTTGAATTAGGGACACAACATCATCACGGTTCACGCTAACGTTGAATTATGTACTGAAAATAACTGGCGCACCTATCTTTCATGTGAGCACCATTCCAAAGAGAGTCGTTCTATCCTTCCTTTCTCAAAGGCTGAAGGATACGCAGCCTGTAGCCAGATAGGTAAAGGCATGTTATTTACAAGTGATTAACTTTATAGGCATGAAGTTGGGCAAGATACTTGTACAATCGTACCTTCTCGCATCTCCAGCATTTTCTTCAATGTTGCCTGCCTCCAATTAAGATCCAAGCTCATCTCCTTTTCTTTAGTCCACATCCCTCTGAATTGGCATACAGATTTCGAATTTCAATGTTGTTATCTTGATGGTGTCGTATGTCATTAACAGTATAAGCGAAAAGAACTTTATCCTAATATATTTTTCGACAAGTCGGAGCACATATCCCTATTTTCTGAGTGAATTTTCGAGGGATTTCTTGAATTGAAGCCTTCGTCCTTCGAATCCAAGTCCACAAGTCGCAAGCGTGGTTCACTCCTATAATTTACGGTCATAGTCAATGCTAATTCAGAAATTACATAAGGCACTACAAAAGTACCGAGAGTCTCACCTATCAAGAGCATGCAACCGGGATAATTTAGATCTCTAGGAATCCTTTGGGGGCCTTTTTCTTCGTCTCCCTAAACACGGACACTTGATAGATCAGCATTTATAGCCAAATACACAAAAACATAATGCGCAACAAGAGATAACGTAACAGCTAGCTTAGTGAGTACTTACAAGCAAGCATTCGCTCAATTGCCTCCTTGATTATGTTTCGCCTTTTCAGTCGCATTCTCCCATTTTCTCCTCCTCCTCTCAGATGCATTTAGAGTCAAAGATCGTTTCTCCTATATGTAATATCAATGTAATTTGAAGAAAATTTTGTAAGAAAATTTTATTTTTTTGATAAAAAATTGGGATCATTTTTAAAAGCCTCGACTCGAAGCCTAATCGAAGTGACCTAAACCAAAGACCATACCCTAACCCCCGACACATGATGTCTAAGCTGGAAAGATTTATAGTGCAGTACATTTAAAAATAATGACTATAAACGTTTAAAAGTTGTAAATGTCAATAAAAGCGTACCTCAACTGCTCAGCAATCATAAAAGAAAAATCACTTATTTTGCCCCTTTGTCCTTAACATTACCTGTGAATTTACGATTATCTTCATACAATGGAAACTGTTTAGTTTCAAAATAAGTTTGCATACGTACTTGCATTCTACAAGAACTTGAAGCCTTTCTTGTAGCCCTTTGCCGTCAAATCAATGTAAGCAAGGTAGGCATGGACCGGTCCTTGCCAATATATTTTCTTGAATTAGGGGCACCAATTCATCATATTCTACACTAACGTCGAAAAAAGTATTGAAAGTTATTAGCGTACCTATCTTTAACGTGAGAACCATTCTGGAAAAAGCCGCTTTATGCTTCCTTTCTTAAGGGCTGAAGGATACGCGGCCTACAACTAGACAGGTAACGGCATGCTATTTACAAGTGACTAACTGCTTAAGAATGAAGTTGCTCAAGATACTCGTACAATTGTACCTTCTCGCATCTCCGGCATTTTCATTAATGTTACCCGCCCCCAATTAACGTCCAAGCTCATCGTCTTTTCTTTGTTCCACGTCCCTCTAAATTGGTATAAAGATTTCAAATTTTGGTATTGTTATCTCGACAGTATCGTACAGCATTAACAGTGTATGTGAAATGAAATTTATCCTAATATATTTTTTGACAAATCGAAGCACAAACCTAAGTTTTCTGAGTGAATTTTCAAGGGCTTTATTAAATTGAAGCCTTCGTCCTCCGAATCTAAGTCCACAAGCTGCAGGCGCGGTTCACTTCTATAGTTTACGATTATTGTCAGTGCTAGTTCGAAAATGACACAAGGCACTACAAGAGTACCGAAAGTCGCACTTATGAAGAGCATGCTACCACAACGATTTAGATCTCTAGGAATCCTTAGAGGCCGTTTTCATCGTCTCCCTAAACGCGGACACTTGATAGATCAGCATTTATAACCAAACAGACAGAAATATAAAGCGCAACGAGATATAACGTAACAGATAGCTTCGTGAGTACTCAAAAGCAAGTATTCGCTCAAGTGCCTTCTTGATTTTGTTTCGTTGTTCAAGCCACGTTCTCCCCTTTTCTCCTCCTTCTACTGAGAGGATGCCTTCAGAACCTAAGATCGTTTTTTCCTACAGGAAATATCAATACAACTTGATGAAGATTTTGTTAGGAAGCTTCATTTTTTGATAAAAAATTGAGATTATTTTTAAAAGCCTCGACTCAAAGCCTAACCGTGGTAACCTAAACTAAAGACTATACCCTAACCCCCGACAAATGATGCCTCAATCGCTAAGATTAACAGTGCAGCACATTTAAAAATAACGACTATAAACGTTTAAAAGTTGCCAGTGTCAAGAAAAGCATACCCCCGCTACTTAGTAAGCTGCAAATTTATGATAATCATCATACAGCACAAAAATATTGACATTTGAAATGATTTTGGACACGTACTTGCATTTTATAAGAACTCGAGGCCATTCCTGAAGCCCGCCGTCGTCAAATCCACATAAACAATATAGGCGCACACCGGTCCCTGCCAATATTTTTTTTTTGAATTAGGAGCACAACTTTATCATATTTTACACTAATATCGATGTAAGTACTGAAAGTTACTGGCATACCTATCTTTCATATGAGCACCATTCTCGACAGAGCCACACTATCCTTCCTTTTTCAAGGGCCAAAGGATACGCGACCTTCACATGTAACGATATATTTTTTACACGTAACTAACTTTATAGGCAAGTAGCTGGGAAAAATACTAGTACAATCATACCTTCTCGGCTATCTGACATTTTCTTCTATGTTACTCGACTCTAATTAAGGTCCAAGCTCCTCACCTTTTCCTTATTTCATGTCCCTCTAATTGGCATACAGATTTCAATTTTCAATTTTGTTATATTGATGGTGTCACACGTCATTAACATTGTATGCAACAGGAACTTTATCCTAATATATTTTTCAACAAATCGGAACACATACCAAGGTTTTCTGAGTAAATTTTCGAGAGCTTTCTTGAATTGAAGCCTTCGTCCATCGAATCCAAGTTCACAAGCCGCAAGTGCAGTTCACTCCTACAATTTACGACTATAGTAAGTGCTAGTTTGGAAATTACACATGACACTACAAGAGAACCAAAAGTCGCACCGATTAAGAGCATGCTACCGCGATGATTTAGATCTCTAGGAATCCATAGGGAGCCTTTTTTGTCATCTCCCTAAATGCGGACACTTGATGGATCAGTATTTATAGCCAAACAGATGAAAACATAATGCGCAACGAAAGATAAAGTAATACATAGCTTAGTGAATACTCACAAGAAAGCATTCGCTCCATTGCCTCCTTGATTTTGTTTCACCTTTCCAGCCATATTCTCCCCTTTTCTCCTCCTTCGTTCAAATGCATTCAGAGGTTAAGATTGTTTCTCCTGCATAAAATATCATTGTAATTTGAAGAAAATTTTGTTAGAAGCTTCATTTTTTGAGAAAAAATTGGGACCGTTTTCAAAACCCTTGACTCGAAGCCAAACCGCGGTGATCTAGACTAAAGACTATACCCCAACTCCCAACACATGATGCCTAAGCCGCTAAGATTAGCATTGCAATAGAATTAAAAATAACAACAACAAACGTTTAATAGTTACAAGTGTCAAGAAAAAATGTACCTCGGCTGCTCAGCAAGCGTAAAAAAAAAAGCACTTACTTTGCCTCTTCGGCCTTAACATACCTGCAAATCTATGATTATCATCATATAATAGAAAATATTTACTTTTGAAATTATTTTTCATAAGTACCTGCATTTTAGAAGAACTCGAGGCTATTCTAAAAGCCCACCGCCACCAAATCCACGTAAGCTAGGTAGGCTCACACCGGTCTCTGCCAAAAAATTTTTTTGAATTAGGAGCATAATTTCATCAAGTTTTACACTAACGTCGATGTAAGTACTGAAAGTTACTGGCATACCCATCTTTCATGTGAGCACCATTCCCAACAAAGCCACAGTATCCTTCCTTTCTCAAGGGTCGTAGGATATGCGGCCTGCAACTAGACAGATAACGACATATTATTGACAAGTAACTAACTTTATAGGTATGAAATTGGGCAAGATACTCGCACAATCATACCTTCCCGCCTCTCCGGCATTTTCTTCCCTCTTACCTGCCTCCAATTAAGGTCCAAGCTCGTTGCCTTTTCATTGTTCCACGTCTCTGAATTGGCATTCAGATTTCAAATTTTAGTATTGTTATCTCGACGGTGTCATATGTTATTAACAATATATGCGAAAGAAATTTTATCCTAATATATTTGTCGACAAATCGGAGCACATACCTAGATTTTTTGAGTGAATTTTTGAGGGCTATTTTGAATTGAAGTCTTCGTCCTCCGAATTCAAGTCCACAAGCCACAAGCACGATTCACTCCTACAGTTTATGATTATATTCAGTGCTAATTTGAAAATTACACAAGGCACTGCAAGAGTACCGAATTTCACACCTATCAAGAGCATGATACCATGACGATTTAAATCTCTAAGAATCCTTAGGGGGCCTTTTTTGTCATCTCCCTAAACGTAGACACTTGATGGATCAGCGTTTATAGCCAAACAGAGGAAAACATAATTTGCAACGAGATATAACGAAACAGATAGCTTAGTGAGTACTCACAAGCAAGTATTCGCTCAATTGCCTTCTTGATTTTGTTTCGCATTTCCAGCCACGTTCTCCACTTTTCTCCTTCGCTCAGATGCCTTCAGAGTCCAAGATTGTTTCTCCTGCATAAAATATCATTGTAATTTGAAGAGGGTTTTATAAGGAAGCTTCATTTTTTGATAAAAAAATTGGAACCATTTTCAAAACCCTTGACTTGAAGCTGAACCGCGGTGACCTAGATCAAAGACATACCCTAACTCCCAACAGATGATGCCTAAGCCACTAAGATTAAAATTGTAGTATATTTAAAAATTACAACTACAAAAGTTTAATAGTTATCAGTGTCAAGAAAAACCGTACCTCGTTGGCTCAGCAAGCGTAAAAAAAAATTACTTACCTTGCCCCTTCGTCCTTAACATCAACTGCAAATCTACGACTATTATCATATAGTTGAAAATATTTACTCTTAAAATTATTTTGCATAAGTACTTGCATTTTAGAAGAACTCGAGGCCGTTTCCGAAGCCCTCCGACGCCAAATGTGACGACCCAGATTCTTAAACATAGAAAGTCCAAACCGGCCTTAGAGCATTAAGGCCGGAGTGAATTGTGTGAAGTGAGACCGAAGTGGCTTGACGACCGGAGTGGCCTTGGGGTGAGGAAAAAAAAGTCCGTCTTCTCTTCACATAAAAGAAGTCCGTCCTCCCTTAGTGTAAAAGCAGTCCGGCCTTTCACTTAAGCAGAAATCAAGTCCGGCCTGGTCTGTTGGTAAAACCGGAGTAGAATTATGGGTGCAAGGAGAATAAAATCCAAAGTTTATAAAAAGGTGATGGACAGAGTGAATAATAGGAAAAAGTTGACCGGATTTGAAGATGCTGACCGGATTGGAAGAGTTGACCGGATTCGAAGGAGTTGGCTGGATTTGAGGGAATTATGTTGACTGGCAACTAAAGACAAAAGCAACTTTATTATTTAGTTAGAACCCAACTAGGCGGCGACCGAATGGAGTGGGTAAAACTAATCTGGTTATCCCACCTACCCTCTGAGAAAAAGTAGGGAAGTAAGTTACCTGCCCCATTTGCTCCACCTAACCCCTCCTCTATAGATACTGGCGACGAGTGTTGAGGCGGGGGCAAAATACAAGCCGAGAGAAGGGAGTGAAGGAGAGAGCTCCAAGACGGTAAAAACCGACTGTCAAGCAAGGTGGGAAGAATTTTGAGTCAGCCCATCAGGCAAGTGTACCTCGGACGCCGTTTTTATGTTCATTGCAAGTGTATTCTGCTCTGTTTCTAAATTCATGCTTTATTGCAAGTGTACCTCGGACGCCGTTTTTAAGTTCATGCTTTAAAAATATTGCAAGTTACTTCGAACGCTGTTTTTAAGTTCATGCTTTAAGTATATATTACAAGTGTATTCTGCTCTGCTTTTAAGTTTATATTTTGAGAATATTGAAGTGTACTCTGTTTTTAAGTTCCTGCTTTCTGCATTGAATATCCACCTCTTGTAATGTAAAATGAACTCCGACCCCTAATGTAAAATGAATTCCGTCCGTTTCAGAAAAAGAACCTCGTCCTTAAAAAGAACTCCAGCCTTTATGAGAGAATGAACTCCGGCTTTTGAGTTTACGCACTCCGGCTTTAACGAATTTCGGCTTTTAATGAGCTCCATCCTTTGAGAAAACAAGCTCCGTCCTTTAATGAGCTCTGTCCTTTGAGAATACGAGCTCCATCCTTTGAGAAAATGAGCTCCGTCCTTCGAGAAAATAAGCTCCGTCCCCCTGAGTGAAAAGCTCTCCGTCCCTTTGAGCGAAAAATACTTCGTCTGAAAAGCTCTCCGTCCAAAAGGCACTCCGTCCAAAAAAGTACTCCGGCCTCTTTAAAAAGAACTCCGGCTTTTAAGTTAGTTCACTCCGGCCCTTAATCTAGAAAGAGCTCCGGCTTTTAAGTTTATGCACTCTAGAACTCCGGCTTTAAGAAGAAAACGAACTCCGGTTTTTAAGAAGAAAATGCACTCTGATTTTTAAGAAGAAAATGCACTCCGGTTTTTAAGAAGAAAATGCACTCCGGGTTTTAAGAAGGAAAAGCACTCTGTCCTGTTAATGAAAAGCACTCCGTCCCTGTTAATGAAAAGCACTCCGTCCTGTTAATGAAAAGCACTCCGTCCTGTTAATGGAAAGCTTTCCGTCCTGTTAATGAAAAGCACTCTGTCCTGTTAATGAAAAGCACTCCGTCCCTGTTAATGAAAAGCACTCCGTCCTATTAATGAAAAAGCTCTCCGTCCTGTTAATAAAAAGCACTTCGTCTATTGAGTGGAAAAGCAGTCCGTCCTTTAAATATACAGCACTCCGGATTTATGAAACCTTGGCTTTTAAAAGCACTCCGTCCCTTTGAATAAAAAGCACTCCGTCCCATTAGTAAAAAGTACTCCGTCCAAAAAGAGCTCCGTCCTTTTGAAAGTACTCCGTCCAAGCTTTCTGAAGTCCGGCATTTTGAAGAAAAAGAATTTCGGCCTTTCTTGAACTCCAGCTTTTGTCAATAAAGAACTCCGATTTCTGTCAATATGAATTCCGACTCCGAACTAAAAATGAACTCCGACTTTACTGAAAATGGCTTTTAAAAAGGAAGTATTTCTGTTTCTATTATTTTGGACCCTGGACTCACTACAGCCCGGATAGGTTCTCCGGCATATATTAGAACCTTTCGGTGGTAATCGAGGATAACTCTGTCGATGGAGTTATTTGTGGTCTGCCCTACCCTCGGGGCGTTACGGACAGGAGGATTCTGTTCCGGCCTGCCTTTGGGAGGCACTCTGTTCTGATCCCTCGAGATGGGATACTTCTGTTCCGGCCTGCCTTCGGGAGGCACTCTGTTCTGATCCCTCGAGATGGGAAACTTCTGTTACTAGCTTTAGATTGTGTGGAGTGAACACAATCTATCATCGATTATTCACCCCCTCAGCTAGTAGGGGATACTGGCAGGTTCTATACTGTTCTGTTCAGATACCGTTTTGTTCTGATTCTGTTCTGTTCTGTACCGTGTTCTGTACCGTTATTAATGTATTGATTTCTGTTCCGTACCGATGACTGCATTGTTTTGAATAGAAGAGAAGTTTTTGATGCTGTTTTCTGAATTATAATGGTTACTGATTACCGATTTCTGACTACTGATTCCTGATTTTGAAGTATACTATGTCAAGCATGTTTACATTCTGATTTCCGTTCTATTTCTGCACAGTTACATGACCGTTCTGCATCATCGTTTGACTACCCATGTGTATGTACCTTGCTGGGTTTCGACTCACTATTTTATATTTTTTCCCCACAGATGAAACTTTAGAACTTGTGCCTGACGAGTTGGAGTGATTAGAGCTTGCCTGAAGGATTATTAAAGACCTCGGAAGCTTATTTTGGAGAAATATTATTGTAATGACTTGTTGGACTTCTATGGTTAAACATTTTGGCTATGTACTTAGGAATGAATATTTTGGAATGAATATAAATGCTTCCGCGAGTGTTAGAATAACTTCCGCTATACTTATTATGGTTAAAAGTATATGGGTCCTAGATGGCATCTGTGATCCTGTGTTGCACCCAATTGGTTTAGTCGGGTTTTCAATTGTGTTATGAATGGCGGAAAAAAAAAATCCGTTCCGTCACACCAAATCCACGTAAACAAGGTAGGTGCGCACCGGTCTCTACCAATAATTTTTTTTGAATTAGGAGCATAATTTCATCAAGTTTTATACTAACGTCGATGAAAGTACTAAAAGTTACCGGCATACCCATCTTTCATGTGAGCACCATTCCCAACAGAGCCACACTATCCTTCCTTTCTCAAGGGTCATAGGATACGCAGCCTGCAGCCAGAAAGGTAACAGTATGTTATTTAAAAGTAACTAACTTTATAAGCATGAAGTTGGATAAGATACTCGCATAATCGTACCTTCTCGCATCTCTGACATTTTCTTTTGTTTTACCAGCCTCCAATTAAGGCCCAAGCTCGTCGCCTTTTCTTTCTTTCTCGTCCCTCTAAAGTGTCATACACATTTCGAATTTCAGTGTTGTTATCTCATCGATGTTGTGCGTAACTAACAATGTATGCGAAAGAAATTTTATCCTAATATATTTTTTGACAAATCGGAGCACACATCCAGGTTTTCTAAGTGAATTTTCGAGGGTTTTCTTGAATTGAAACCTTCGTCCTCCAAATGCAAGTCTACAAGTCGTAAGCGCGATTTACTCCTATAGTTTTCGATTATAGTCAATGCTAATTCAGAAATTACACAAGGCACTACAAGAGTACCGAAATTTGCACCTATCAAGAGCATGATACCGCGACGATTTAGATCTCTAGGAATCCTTAGGAGGCCTTTTTCATCGTCTCCCAAAACACGAACAATTGATGGATCAGCATTTCAAGCCAAACAGACGAAAACATAATGCACAATGAGATATAGCGTAACAGATAGCTTAGTGAGTACTGACAAGCAAGCATTCGCTCAATTGCCTCATTGATTTTGTTTCGCCTTTTCAATCGCGTTCTCCTTTTTTATTCTCCTCCTCTCAGATGCCTTTAGAGTCCAAGATTGTTTCTCCTGCATGAATTATCATTGTAATTTGAAGAACATTTTATTAGGAAGCTTCATTTTTTGATAAATAATTGGGATAGTTTTTTAAACCCTTGACTCGAAACCTAACCGCGGTGACCTAAACCAAAGACTATACCCCAACCCCCAACACATGATACCTTAGCCGCTAAGATTAATAGTGGAGTACATTTAAAAATAACAATTATAAATGTTTAATAGTTACCAGTGTCAAGAACACCGTACCTCAACGACTCAGCAAACGTAAAAGAAAAACCACTTACCTTGCCCCTTCGTCCATAACATCACCTACAAATTTATTATTATCATTATATGGCAGAAAATGTTTACTTTGAAATAATTTTGCATACGTATCTCCATTTTAGAAGAACTTAAGGCCTTTCCTGAAGCCCTCCGCTGCTAAATGTACGTAAGGAAGGTAGGCGCGCGTCAGTCTCTGCCAATAATTTTTTTTGAATTAGGAGCATAATTTCATCAAGTTTTTATACTAACGTTGATGTAAGTACTGACAGTTACTGGCATACCCATCTTTCATTTGAGCACCAATCCTGTTAAAGCCACACTATCCTTCCTTTTTCAAGGATCATAGGATACGCGGCCTGCAGCTAGAAAGGTAACAACACGTTATTTAAAAGTAACTAACTTTATAAGTATGAAGTTTGACAAGATACTCACACAATCGTACCTTCTCGCCTCTCTGGCATTTTCTTCCATGTTACCTGCCTCCAATTAAGGTCCAAGCTCGTCGCTTTTTCTTTGTTCCACGTCCCTCTGAAATGGCATACACATTCTGAATTTAAGAATTGTTATCTCGTCGGTATTGTACGTCATTAACAATGTATGTCAAATGAACTTTTTCCTAATATATTTTTCAACAAATCGGAGCACATACCCTGGTTTTCTAGGTGAATTTCAAGGGTTTTCTTGAATTGAACCCTTCGTCCTCCGAATTAAAGTCCATAAGCCGCAAGCGCGGTTTACTACTATAGTTTACGATTATAACCAGTGCTAGTTCGGAAATTACACAAGACACTGCAAGAGTACTGAAATTCGCACCCATCAAGAGCATTTACCACGACGATTTAGATCTCTAAGAATCCTTAGGGGGCCTTTTTCGTCGTCTCCCAAAACGCAGACACTTGATGGATCAACATTTATAGCCACAAAGACGAAAGCATAATACGCAACGACAAATAACATAAGAGATAGCTTAGCGAGTACTCGCAAGCAAGCATTCTCTCAATTACCTCCTTGATTTTGTTTCGCCTTTCCAGCCCGGTTATCCCCTTTTCTCCTCCTCCTCTCAAATGCCTTCAAAGCCCAAGATCATTTCTCCTGCATAAAATATCATTGTAATTTGAAAAATATTTTATTAGGAAGCTTCACTTTTTAATAAAAAATTGGGACCATTTTCAAAACTCTTGACTTAAAGCCTAGCCGCGATGACCTAGACCCACGATTATACCCTAACCTCCAACACATGATGCATAAGCCGCTAATATTAAGAGTGCAGTACATTTAAAAATGATAACTATAAAAGTTTAAAAGTTACCAGTGTCAAGAAAACCGTACCTCAACTGCCCAGCAAGCGTAAAAGAAAAACCACTTACCTTACCCCCTTCGTCCTTAATATCACCTACAAATTTATGATTATCATCATAAAATAGAAAATGTTTACTTTCGAAATGATTTTGCATAAATACCAGCATTTTAGAAGAACTTGAGGACTTTTCCGAAGCCCTCCACCGCCAAATCCATATAAGCATGCTAGGCGCGCACCGGTCTCTGCCAATAATTTTTTTTTAAATTAGGAGCACAATTTCATCAAGTTTTACACTAATGTTGATGTAAGTACTGAAAGTCACCAACGTACCCATCTTTCATGTGAGCACTATTCCCAACAAAGCCACACTATCCTTCCTTTCTCAAGGGTCGTAGGATACGCGGCCTGCAACCAGAAAGGTAATGGCACGTTATTTAAAAGTAACTAACTTTATAAGCATGAAGTTGGGCAATACACTCGCGCAATCGTACCTCCTTGCCTCTCCGGCATTTTCATCCATGTTACCCGTCTCCGATGAAGGTCCAAGCTCATCGCCTTTTCTTTATTCCACGTCCCTCTGAAGTGGTGTACACATTCCGAATTTCTGTGTTATTATCTCGCCGGTATCGTACGTTATTAAAAATGTATACGAAAGTAACTTTATCCTAATATAATTTTTGACAAATCGAAGTGAAATTTTTTGAGTGAAATTTTTAGGGCTTCTTTGAATTGAAGCCTTCGTCCTTCGAATCCAAGTCGACAAGCCACAAGTGCGGTTCACTCCTACAGTTTATGATTATAATCAATGCTAGTTCGGAAATTACACAAGACACTGCAAAAGTACTGAAATTTGCACCTATCAAGAGTATGCTACCACGACAATTTAGATATCTAGGAATCTTTAGGGGGGCATTTTTGTCATCTCCCTAAATGCGGACAGTTAATGGATCAGCATTTATAGCCAAACAGATGAAAGCATTATGCGCAACAACAAATAACGTAACAGATAGCATAGCGAGTACTCACAAGCAAGTATTCGCTCAATCACCTCCTTGATTTTGTTTTGCCTTTCCAGTTAGGTTCTCCCCTTCTCTCCTCCTCCTCTCAAATGCCTTCAGAGCCCAAGATTGTTTCTCATACATAAAATATCGTTGTAATTTGAAGAGGATTTTATTAAGAAGCATCATTTTTTGATAAAAAAATTGGGACCGTATTCAAAACCTTTAACTTGAAACCTAACCGCGGAGACCTAAACCAAAGACTATACAATAACCCCCAACACATAAAGCCTAAGTCGTTAAGATTAACAATACAATACATTTAAAAAGAACAACTACAAACGTTTAATAGTTACTAATGTTAAAAAAACTGTACCTCGACTGCCCAGCAAACGTAAAAGAAAAACCGCTTACGTTATCTCTTCGTTTTTAACATCACCTGCAAATTTATGATTATCATCATATAGTAGAAAATGTTTACTTTCAAATTGATTTTGCATACGTGCCTGCATTTTAGAAGAGCTCAAGACCTTTTCTGAAACCCTCCACTGCCAAATCCACGTAAGCAAGGTAGGCGAGCACCGGCCTTTGCCAATAATTTTTTTTGAATTAGGAGCATCTTTTCATCAAGTTTTATACTAAAGTCGATATAAGTACTGAAAGTTACTGGCGTACCCATCTTTCCTGTGAGCACCATTCCTAACAGAGCCACACTATTTTTCCTTTCTCAAGAGTCGTAGGATACGCGGCCTGCAGCCAGACAGGTAACGACATGTTATTAACAAGTAACTAACTGTATAGGCATGAAATTGGGCAAGATACTCGCACAATCGTACCTTCCCGCCTCTCCGGCATTTTATTCCATGTTACCCGTCTCCAATTAAGCTCCAAGCTCATCGCCTTTTCTTTGTTCCACGTCCCTCTAAATTGGCAAACAGATTCCAAATTTTAATGTTGTTATCTCGACAGTGTCGTACGTTAATAACAATATATGCGAAAGGAATTTTATCATAATATTTTTCGAGAAATCGGAGCACATACCCAGGTTTTCTAAATGAATTTTTGAGTGCTTTCTTGAATTGAAGCCTTCGTCCTCCGAATCTAGGTCCACAAACTGCAGGCGCGGTACACTCCTGTAGTTTACGATTATAGTCGCTGCTAGTTCTGAAATGACAAAAGGCACTACAAAAGTAACGAAAGTTGCACTTATGAAGAGCATGCTACCGAGACAATTTAGATCTCTAGAAATCCTCAGGGGGGCCTTTTTCATCGTCTCCCTAAACACAAACACTTGATGGATCAGCATTTATAACCAAACAGGCGAAAACATAAAGCGCAACGAGATATAACATAACAGATAGCTTAGTGAGTACTCAAAAGAAATTATTCACTCAAGTGCCTTCTTGATTTTGTTTCGTCGTTCTAGCCAAATTCTTCCCTTCTCCTCCTCTCAAATACCCTCAGAACCCAGGATCGCTTTTTCTGTAAGAAATATCAATGCAATTTGATGAAGATTTTGTTAGGAAGCTTGATTTTTTGATAAAAAATTGGGATTATTTTTCAAAAGCCTTGACTAGAAACCTAACCACGGTGATCTGGACCAAAGACTATAACTTAATCCCCAACAAATGATGCCTAAGTCATTGAGATTAACAGTGTAGTACATTTAAAAATAATGACTATAAATGTTTAAAAATTGCCAGTGTCAAGAAAAGCTTACCTCCACTACTCAGCAAGCGTAAAGGAAAACCACTTACCTTACCACTTCATCCTTAAGATCACCTGCAAATTTATGATAATCATCATATAGCAGAAAATATACACTTTCAAAATGATTTTGTATACGTAAAGCCTCTCCTGAAGACCACTGCCTTCAAATTTACGTAAGCAAGATAGGCGCGCACCGGTCCCTACCAATAATTTTTTTTGAATTAGGGGCACAACTTCATCATATTTTACACTAATGTCGATGTAAGTACTAAAAGTTACTGGCGTACCTATTTTTCATATGAGCACCATTCTCGACAGAGCTACACTATCCTTCCTTTTTCAAGGGCCAAAGGATACACGACCTATAGCTAGACAGGTAACGACATATTATTTACAAGTAACTAACTTTATAGGCAAGAAGTTGGGTAAGATACTAGTACAATCGTACCTTCTCGGCTATCCGGCATTTTTTTCCTTGTTACCCGCCTCCCATTAAGGTCGAAGCTCATTGTTTTTCCCTTATTCCACGTCCCTCTAAATTAGCATACAAATTTTGAATTTCAATTTTGTTATCCCGACGGTGTTATACGTCATTAACAGTGTATGCGACAGGAACTCTATCATAGTATATTATTTGACAAATCGGAGCACATACCCAGGTTTTCTGAGTAAATTTTTGTGGGCTTTCTTGAATTAAAGCCTTCGTCCTTCGAATCCAAGTTCACAAGCCGTAAGTGCGCTTCATTCCTATAGTTTACGATTATAATCAGTGCTAGTTCAAAAATTACACAAGACACTACAAGAGTACCGAAAATCGCACCTATTAAGAACATGCTACCGCGACGATTTAGATCTCTAGGAATCCTAAGGAGGCCTTTTTCGTGGTCTCCCTAAACGCGGACACATGATAGATCAGTATTTCTAGCCAAACAAACAAAAACATAATGCGCAATGAGATAACATAACAGATAGCTTAGTGAGTACTCACAAGAAAGCATTCGCTCCATTGCCTCATTGATTTTGTCTCGCCTTTTGAGCCGTATTTTCCCCTTTTCTCCTCCTCCGCTCAGATGCCTTCAGAGCCCAAGATCGTTTCTCCTGCATGAAATATCATTGTAATTTGAAGAAGTTTTTGTTAGGAAACTTCATTTTTTGAGAAAAAATTGGGACCGTTTTGAAGACCGTTGACTCGAAACCTAACCGCGGTGACCTAGACGAAAGACTATACCCTAACCCCCAACACATGATGCCTAAGCCGCTAAGATTAACATTGCAGTACATTTAAAAATAATAACTACAAACGTTTAATAGTTACTAGTGTCAAGAAAAACCATACCTCGGCTGCTCAGCGAGCGTAAAAGAAAAATCGCTTACCTTGCCCTTTCGTCCTTTTCTGAAGCCCTCCACCGCCAAATCCACGTAAACAAGGTAGACACGCACCAGTCTCTGCCAATAATTTTTTTTGAATTAGAAGCACAATTTTATCAAATTTTATACTAACGTCAATATAAGCACTGAAAGCCTATCTTTCATGTGGGCACCATTCCCGACAGAGCCACACTATCCTTCCTTTCTCAATGGTCGTAGGATACGCGGCCTGCAGTCGGACAGGTAACGGCATGTTATTGACAAGTAATTAACTTTATAGGCATGAAGTTGGGCAAGATATTCGCACAATCGCACCTTCCCGCCTCTCCGGCATTTTCTTCCATGTAACCCACCTCCAATTAAGAACCAAACTCATCCCCTATTCTTTATTCCACATCCCTCTGAATTGGCATACAGATTCCAAATTTCAGTGTGGTTATCTTGATGGTGTCGTATGTCATTAACAATATATGCGGAATGAATTTTATCCTAATATATTTTTTGACAAATCGGAGCACATACCCAGATTTTCTAAATGAATTTTCGAGGGCTTTCTTGAATTGAAACCTTGGTCCTTCAAATCCAAGTCCATGAGTCGCAAGCGCAATTCACTCCTATAGTTTATGATTATAGTCAGTATTAGTTCAAAAATTACATAAGGCACTGCAAGAGTACCGAATTTCGCACCTATCAAGAGCATTCCACCACGACGATTTAGATCTCTAGGAATTCTTAGGGGGCCTTTTTCGTCATCTCCCTAGATGCGGACACTTGATGGATCAGCATTTATAACCAAATAGAGGAAAACATAATGCGCAATGAGATATAACATAACAGATAGCTTAGTAAGTACTGACAAGAAAGCATTCGCTCAATTGCCTCTTTGATTTTGTTTCGTCTTTCTGGCCGCGTTCTCCACTTTTCTCTTCCTCTTCTCAGATGCCTTAAGAGCCCAAGATTATTTCTCCTGCTCAAAATATCATTATAATTTGAAGAAGATTTTGTTGGGAAGCTTTATTTTTTGAAAAACAAATTGGGACCATTTTTAAAACCCTTGACCCGAAATATAACCGCGGTGACCTAGACCAAGAACTATACCCTAACCCCCAACACATGATACCTAAGCCACGAAGATTAAAATTGTAGTACATTTAAAAATAACAACCACAAATGTCACGACCCAGGAACACAATATTCGCAGGTCAAAATAAAATCAATAATAATAATATTTCCATCAACCATAATAACCCAACTCGGGTGTGACAATCATACACATGTAGGACCCGATATAAATAAAACCGCACAAGATCTTATCGGATATGAATCCGGACAAATCATACATGACCTGCTGACCATAATCACAATGGAGGTATCCAAATTATAACAACTCATCCACACAATGCAATAACTCCAATATTTTACATACAATGATCAAGGCCATCATCCTACCAGAAATAATAATCATAACATATCCTTGAGATCAGAAATATACCAAATATAACATCTCCACTCGCCAAAAGGAATATCCGAGCCCGATCATGTCCGAGCTCCTGCAAGCGTATCCATGCCACTAGTCTGAAGGGATAAAACATGAAAACGTGAGCTTAGAGTTCAACAAGTATCATCGTATAAAAACAGTACTCATAAATCAGGAATAGGGATATCGCATAACAATCACGTAAAACAAAACACTATGTCCGTGAAATCCCTGAAAATCGAGGAGATGTCTCGTACTAAATTGTCATCCGTATTAATTCGTCCATCCGGGACAAAATCATATAAATCACGATCCGGTAAAAATCTCATAGACGATATCATATTATATGATCCGAGGTCACATTTATAATCGCGACTGTCACCACATCCGCGTGGGACACATACCGTCGTCCGGATCTAAAACTCATAATGCAGAAATCAAGAGAAGACCGCCGGAACTAAAATATAAATCAAAACATGTTCCAGGTTTTATCACATCAGTACGTACGAGACATTCCTATTACCCATCCGTGGGCCAAATCACGTATCTCAAACCACAGTACACCCAAATACATGCAGAAATACAAAGCATGCACGAAATCGGAGAACCAAAGATCAATGATACCAACTTGAGGAAGGGTTACCATCGTCCGGTAACCACGGCTATATCGGCTACGAATTAGGCCAGTAGCTCAAGGCCATCCATGTACTCTGTCTCCCATAGATTAGGAACTTGCTCACTATGTTTTACCACCCGCGGCTTTGGGTGCAACCTCAAGTTTTAGTTATATATTAGGACGTCCGAATATATTAGTTTTCCGTCAATTCCTTACGATGGTTCTCAATTAAATACACAGTGGGGCAGGTCAGCTACAAATATCTTCCTTCCGGCGGAAGTAGCCTATCATATACGTCCCCGTCGGGACAGCCTCCCCGTCGGGAGCGGCGCCACAAATAGCCAATGCCTCGGATCACAAATCGACCCCTAGGGTCTCGGACCACCATGGTCCCGTAGTGATCCCACCCCCGGCAGCATGCATGGTTAGTGCAAGGCCTGGTTCATGGTTCCATAATATACGGATATACAAATATACATATATATACTGTCCGGGTGTCAAAAACCCTCCAAATTATAAACACCAGTGTAAAATCACCGCACAACCAGTAAAACATACATGCATGTACATAATTTATAAATTTGGGGTGTACAAAAATACATGCATGTTAGTAAAATCTCCCACAGTGATCAAAATATATCAGAAATTAAATCAGACTAAGAATAGGGTTAGAGGATACTTGCCTTAATATTATACTTTACAGATCTGAAGAAAAGAGGTCCCGAAGCACTCGAATCTGGCATTTCTCTCTCTTGCCACCGCGCTGCCCTCTCTCCTCCACGCGCCCCTTCTTCTCCTCCGCGCACAGCCTCTGCCAGCCGCTGCCGGCCGCTCCGTTGCCGCCAATCGACCACCGCACCGCCTCACGTGGCCGTCACCGACCTCCTCGGCACCACCCAGCCGCGCCGACGCCGAAGCTGCTGCCGCCTCCTCTCTCCCATCGAACGACTTCGCCGTCCTCTCTCTCCCCTCGCACCGCTCGCACTGCCACCGCACGCCACAGCCTCCGCTCACCACCGCTCACCACTGCGACCACCGATGTCGCCGCTACCACCCCGAACGGCCGCCGTCGACTCTTCCGGCACCGATTTCCTCACCCAGCGCCGCCGCCGCCTCAACCCGCAACTGCCGCAACAATCGCGGCCACACCCACAACCACCATCGACCGCCGTTCACCTGCGACGCCGCTCAAGGGTCGTAGGATATGCGGCCTGTAACTAGACAGATAACGACATATTATTGACAAGTAACTAACTTTATAGGTATGAAATTGGGCAAGATACTCGCACAATCATACCTTCCCGCCTCTCCGGCATTTTCTTCCCTGTTACCTGCCTCTAATTAAGGTCCAAGCTCGTCGCCTTTTCATTGTTCCACGTCTCTCTGAATTGGCATTCAGATTTTAAATTTTAGTATTGTTATCTCGATGGTGTCATATGTTATTAACAATATATGCGAAAGAAATTTTATCCTAATATATTTGTCGACAAATCGGAGTACATACCTAGATTTTTAGAGTGAATTTTCGAGGGTTTTTTTGAATTGAAGTCTTCGTCCTCCGAATTCAAGTCCACAAGCCACAAGCGCGGTTCACTCCTACAATTTATGATTATATTCGGTGCTAGTTTGAAAATTACACAAGGAACTGCAAGAGTACCGAATATCACACCTATCAAGAGCATGATACCATGACGATTTAAATCTCTAAGAATCCTTAGGGGGCCTTTGTTATCGTCTCCCTAAACGTGGACACTTGATGGATCAGCGTTTATAGCCAAATAGACGAAAACATAATGCACAACGAGATATATCGAAACAGATAGCTTAGTGAGTACTCACAGGCAAGCATTCGCTCAATTGCCTTCTTGATTTTGTTTCGCATTTCCAGCCACGTTCTCCTCTTTTCTCCTTCTTCTCTTAGATGCCTTCAGAGCCTAAGATCGTTTCTCCTGCATAAAATATCATTGTAATTTGAAGAGGATTTTATAAGGAAGCTTCATTTTTTGATAAAAAATTGGGACCGTTTTCAAAATCCTTGACTTGAAGCCGAACCGAGATGACCAAGATCAAAGACATACCCTAACCCCCAACACATGATGCCTAAGCCACTAAGATTAAAATTGCAGTACATTTAAAAATTACAACAACAAAAGTTTAATAGTTACCAGTGTCAAGAAAAATCGTACCTCGTTGGCTCAGCAAGCATAAAAAAAAAACCGCTTACCTTGCCCCTTCATCCTTAACATCAACTGCAAATCTATGATTACTATCATATAGTATAAAATATTTACTTTTGAAATTATTTTGCATAAGTACTTGCATTTTAAAAGAAGTGGAGGCCGTTTCCGAAGCCCTCCGACGCCAAATCCACGTAAACAAGGTAGGTGCGCACCGGTCTCTACCAATAATTTTTTTTGAATTAGGAGCATAATTTCATCAAGTTTTATACTAACGTCGCTAAAAGTACTGAAAGTTACCGGCATACCCATCTTTCATGTGAGCACCATTCCCGACAGAGCCACACTATCCTTCCTTTCTCAAGGGTCATAGGATACGCAGCCTGCAGCCAGAAAGGTAACAGCATGTTATTTAAAAGTAACTAACTTTATAAGCATGAAGTTGGGTAAGATACTCGCATAATCGTACCTTCTCGCATCTCTGACATTTTCTTCCGTGTTACCAGCCTCCAATTAAGGCCCAAGCTTGTCGCCTTTTCTTTCTTTTTCGTCCCTTTGAAGTGTCATACACATTTCGAATTTCAGTGTTGTTATCTTATCGATGTTGTACGTCACTAACAATGTATGCGAAAGAAATTTTATCATAATATATTTTTTGACAAATCGGAGCACACACCCAGGTTTTCTGAGTGAATTTTCCAGGGTTTTCTTGAATTGAAGCCTTCGTCCTCCAAATGCAAGTCTACAAGTCGTAAGCGCGATTTGCTCCTATAGTTTTCGATTATAGTCAGTGCTAATTCGAAAATTACACAAGGCACTACAAGAGTACCGAAATTTGCGCCTATCAAGAGCATGATACCACGACGATTTAGACTCTAGGAATCCTTAGGAGGCCTTTTTCATCGTCTCCCAAAACACGAATAATTGATGGATCAGCATTTCCAGCTAAACAGACGAAAATATAATGCACAATGAGATATAGCGTAACAGATAGCTTAGTGAGTACTGATGAGCAAGCATTCGCTCAATTCCCTCATTGATTTTGTTTCGCCTTTTCAATCGCGTTCTCTTTTTTTATTCTCCTCCTCTCAGATGCCTTTAGAGTCCAATATTGTTTCTCCTGCAAGAATTATCATTGTAATTTGAAGAACATTTTATTAGGAAGCTTCATTTTTTGATAAATAATTGGGACAGTTTTTAAAACCCTTGACTCGAAACCTAACCATGGTGACCTAAACCAAAGACTATACCCTAACCCCCAACACATGATACCTTAGCCGCTAAGATTAATAGTGGAGTACATTTAAAAATAACAACTATAAATATTTAATAGTTACCAGTGTCAAGAACACCGTACCTCGACGACTCAGCAAACGTAAAAGAAAAACCACTTACCTCACCCATTCGTCCATAACATCACCTGCAAATTTATTATTATCATTATATAGCAGAAAATGTTTACTTTGAAATAATTTTGCATACGTATCTCCATTTTAGAAGAACTTAAGGCCTTTGCTGAAGCCCTCCGCTGCTAAATCTACGTAAGGAAGGTAGGCATGCATCAGTCTTTGCCAATAATTTTTTTTGAATTAGGAGCATAATTTCATCAAGTTTTATACTAACGTTGATGTAAGTACCGACAGTTACTGGCATACCCATCATTCATGTGAGCACCAATCCTGTCAAAGCCACACTATCCTTCCTTTTTCAAGGATCGTAGGATATGCAACCTGCAGCTAGAAAGGTAACAACACGTTATTTAAAAGTAACTAACTTTATAAGTATGAAGTTGGGCAAGATACTCACACAATCGTACCTTCTCGCATCTCCAGCATTTTCTTCCATGTTACCTGCCTCCAATTAAGGTCCAAACTCGTCGCCTTTTCTTTATTCCACGTCCCTCTGAAAAGGCATACACATTCTGAATTTAAGAATTGTTATCTTCTTGGTATTGTACGTCATTAACAATGTATCTCAAAGGAACTTTATCCTAATATATTTTTCAACAAATCGGAGCACACCCAGGTTTTCAGAGCATGTTACCGCGACGATTTAGATCTCTAAGAATCCTTAGGGGGCATTTTTCGTCACCTCCAAAAATGCAGACACTTGATGGATCAGCATTTATAGCCACAAAGACGAAAGCATAATAGGCAACGACAAATAACATAAGAGATAGCTTAGCGAGTACTCACAAGCAAGCATTCGCTCAATTACCTCCTTGATTTTGTTTCGCCTTTCCAGCCCAGTTATCCTCTTTTCTTCTCCTCTTCTCAAATACCTTCAAAGCCCAAGATCATTTCTCCCGCATAAAATATCATTGTAATTTGAAAAATATTTTATTAGGAAGCTTCACTTTTTGATAAAAAATTGGTACCGTTTTCAAAACTCTTGACTTGAAGCCTAGCCGCGATGACCTAGACCCACGATTATACCCTAACCTCCAACACATGATGCCTAAGCCGCTAATATTAAGAGTGCAGTACATTTAAAAATAATAACTATAAAAGTTTAAAAGTTACCAGTGTCAAGAAAACCGTACCTCAACTGCTCAGCAAGCGTAAAAGAAAAACCACTTACCTTACCCCCTTCGTCCTTAATATCACCTGCAAATTTATGATTATCATCATATAATAGAAAATGTTTACTTTCGAAATGATTTTGCATAAATACCTGCATTTTAGAAGAACTTGAGGACTTTCCCGAAGCCCTCCGCCGCCAAATCCATATAAGCATGCTAGGCACGCACCGGTCTCTGCCAAATTTTTTTTTTAAATGAGGAGCACAATTTCATCAAGTTTTACACTAATGTTGATGTAAGTACTAAAAGTCACCAACGTACCCATCTTTCATGTGAGCACTATTCCCAACAAAGCCACACTATCCTTCCTTTCTCAAGGCTTGTAGGATACGCAGCCTGCAACCAGAAAGGTAATGGCACGTTATTTAAAAGTAACTAACTTTATAAGCATAAAGTTGGGCAATACACTCATGTAATCATAACTCCTTGACTCTCTGGCATTTTCATCTATGTTATCCGTCTCCAATGAAGGTCCAAACTCGTCGCCTTTTCTTTATTCCACGTCCCTCTGAAGTGGTGTACACATTCCGAATTTCAGTGTTATTATCTCGTCGGTATCGTACGTCATTAACAATGTATGCGAAAGTAACTTTATCCTAATATATTTTTTTGACAAATCGGAGTACATACCCGGGTTTTTTGAGTGAATTTTCGAGGGCTTTTTTGAATTGAAGCCTTCGTCCTCCGAATCCAAGTCGACAAGCCACAAGCACGGTTCACTCCTATAGTTTATGATTATAATCAGTGCTAGTTAGAAAATTACACAAGACACTGCAAAAGTACTAAAATTTGCACCTATCAAGCGTATGCTACCACGACGATTTAGATATCTAGGAATCCTTAGGGGGGCCTTTTTTGTCATCTCCCTAAACACGGACACTTGATGGATCAGCATTTATAGCCAAACAGATGAAAGCAATATGCGCAACGACAAATAACGTAACAGATCGGATAGCGAGTACTCACAAGCAAGTATTTGCTCAATCGCCTCCTTGATTTTGTTTTGCCTTTCCAGTCATATTTTCCCCTTTTCTCCTCCTCCTCTCAAATGCCTTCAGAGCCCAAGATTGTTTCTCATACATAAAATATCGTTGTAATTTGAAGAGGATTTTATTAAGAAGGACCATTTTTTGATAAAAAATTGGGACCGTATTCAAAACCCTTAACTTGAAACCTAACCGCGGAGACCTAAACCAAAGACTATACAATAGCCCCCGACACATGAAGCCTAAGTCGCTAAAATTAACAATACACTACATTTAAAAATAACAACTACAAACGTTTAATAGTTACTAGTGTTAAGAAAACTGTACCTCGACTGCCCAGCAACGTAAAAGAAAAACCGCTTACGTTATCCCTTCGTTTTTAACATCACCTGCAAATTTATAATTATCATCATATAATAGAAAATGTTTACTTTCAAATTGATTTTGCATACGTACCTGCATTTTAGAAGAGCTCAAGGCCTTTTCTGAAACCCTCCACCGCCAAATCCATGTAAGCAAGGTAGGCGAGCACCGGTCTTTGCCAATAATTTTTTTGAATTAGGAGCATAATTTCATCAAGTTTTATACTAACGTCGATATAAGTACTGAAAGTTACCGGCGTACCCATCTTTAATGTGAGCACCATTCCTGACGAGCCACACTATCCTTCCTTTCTCAAGAGTCGTAGGATACGCGGCCTGCAGCCAGACAGATAACTTCACGTTATTGACAGGTAACTACCTGTATAGGCATGAAATTGGGCAAGTTACTCGCACAATCGTACCTTCCCGCCTCTCCGGCATTTTATTCCATGTTACCCGCCTCCAATTAAGCTCCAACCTCATCGACTTTTCTTTGTTCCACGTCCCTCTAAATTAGCAAACAGATTCCAAATTTTAATGTTATTATTTCGACGGTGTCGTACGTTAATAACAATATATGCGAAAGGAATTTTATCATAATATTTTTCGAGAAATCGGAGCACATACCCAGGTTTTCTAAGTGAATTTCTAAGGGCTTTCTTGAATTGAAGCCTTCGTCCTCCGAATCCATGTCCACAAACTGTAGGCGCGGTACACCCCTATACTTTACGATTATAGTCAATGCTAGTTCCGAAATGACACAAGGCACTACAAAAGTACCAAAAGTTGCACTTATGAAGAGCATACTACCGAGACAATTTAGATCTCTAGAAATCCTCAGGGGGCCTTTTTCATCGTCTCCCTAAACGCAGACACTTGATGGATCAGCATTTATAACCAAACAGACGAAAACATAAAGCGCAACGAGATATAACATAACAGATGGCTTAGTGAGTACTCAAAAGCAATCATTCGGTCAAATGCCTTCTTGATTTTGTTTTGTCGTTCTAGCCACGTTCTTCCCTTTTCTCCTCCTCCTCTCAGATGCCCTCAGAATCCAAGATCGTTTTTTCTGCAAGAAATATCAATGCAATTTGATGAAGATTTTGTTAGGAAGCTTGATTTTTTGATAAAAAATTGGGATTATTTTTCAAAAGCCTTGACTAGAATCCTAACCGCAGTGATCTAGACCAAAGACTATACCCTAATCCCCAACATGGTTGTTTATATTTATGCCATTAAGGAATCATGCATTATAGATCGATAGAGTCTCGTTCATACTTCTTTTGTATGGTTAAGAAAGACAATCTATTTAAGTTGAAAAAGTAAAAACCTGGTCACTAAATATTTAGACTGGACACATGAATTGAGAACATGCTACTTTTCATATATGTTGGGATGGAAGTAATAAGCAGCTTGATAAGGTTGAGTGGATCTTCGACCTATACATAGTTCTCAATTTTGTAGAGTTGTTTTAATAGTTAGCATTACTTCTGAATTAAAGAAGAACTCATTATTTAAGGTCATGATAAGTAAAGAAGTTTGAACTATTTACTCGAAGTTGACTTTCTTTTTAAGAAAGCTGACATGGATGATATTGTGACTATTAGAATCAAATGATAATTAAACTTATAGGCAATTTGACCAACATTTGTAATGATCAAATATAGGCTGACATGGAAGATATTATGGCTATTAGAATCAGATAATAATTAAAGCTTACAGGCAATTTGACCAATATTTGCAATGATCAAATATATGCCATCACACTAAGTAAAATTCTAAGACCCTTAAAGTCAGGGAACTTTCTCAATATGGATGAAGCTTCAAGAACACCAAATATGCAACTACAAGGGATCTTCCAACTTCAATATTCCGAGCATATTTTACACCCAAATCTATTTTATAACAATTCTTTCAATTCAACACCATATTTTTTTCTACTATAGATTCTAAATTTTTGTAGCCGGTGATATCATCAACATTTCATTGAAACACCGTCAAAAACTTCTTCAAACACAAATATATTGAACAGAATTATTTTCTAAATTTAAATACAAATATTCAAACAAACCCTAAAAATTTTAAATACACACAAACCTGACATCAAAACTTTAACAATAATGTCACCTATGAAAATAGATACCAATGCTCTTTTTATAACAGTACAATCACTTTTTTATTGAAACTACATTGTGACGGGTAATGTAAAGTAGTAGCCTCCTACTTAAGTGAAAAAGTTTTATTCTCTTTTCAAGATGCACTAAAAACGCATGATGGGACTAGAAATCAGGAAATTAAAAAAGGAAACAAATTCCACTACAATTTATACAAATACACAAATTTCAATCAAATATAACGTGACTCACCCTGCTGCCGGAGCATGAAATCAACTGACAATTTTCCGGAAATTTGTTGTCCAAAAATTGATGAATTTGATTAACACTTTCAAACGGCCAATTAAATAGGAAAAAGAAGTAATTGAAGTGAGGAAAAAGGGGATTAAATGGGAAAATATTACCGATACGGAGAAACGAAAGTTATTTGATTAATATAAACCGACGAAAGTATTAGAAACGAAAGAAAAGGGGATAACTCACCATAAGAAATGCGCAGCTGGNTTGATTTTTTGATAAAAAATTGGGATTATTTTTCAAAAGCCTTGACTAGAAGCCTAACCGCAGTGATCTAGACCAAAAACTATACCCTAATCCCCAACAAATGATGCTTAAGTCACTAAGATTAACAGTGCAGTACATTTAAAAATAATGACTATAAACGTTTAAAAATTGCCAATGTCAAGAAAAGTGCACCTCCGCTACTCAGCAAGCGTAAAGGAAAACCACTTACCTTATCACTTCATCCTTAAGATCACCTGCAAATTTATAATATTCATCATATGGCAGAAAATATTCACTTTCGAAATGATTTTATATACGTACTTGCATTTTACAAGAACTCAAAGCCTTTCCTGAAGCCCACTGCCTTCAAATCTACGTAAGCAAGATAGGCGCGCACCGGTCCCAACCAATAATTTTTTTTTTGAATTAGGGGCACAACTTCATCATATTTTACACTAATGTCGATGTAAGTACTAAAAGTTACTGGCGTACCTATTTTTCATATGAGCACCATTCTCAACAAAGCCACACTATCCTTCCTTTTTCAAGGGCCAAAGGATATGTGACCTATAGCTAGGCAGGTAATGACATATTATTTACAAGTAACTAACTTTATAGGCAAGAAGTTGTGTAAGATACTAGCACAATCGTAACTTCTCAGCTATCCGGCATTTTTTTCCTTATTACCCGCCTCCAATTAAGGTCCAAACTCATTGTTTTTTCCTTATTCCATGTCCCTCTGAATTAGCATACAGATTTCGAATTTCAGTTTTGTTATCCCAACGGTGTTATACGTCATTAACAGTATATGCGACAGGAATTCTATCATAATATAATATTTGACAAATCGCATCACATACCCAGGTTTTCTGAGTAAATTTTCAAGGGCTCTCATGAATTAAAGCCTTCATTCTTCGAATCCAAGTTCACAAGCCGTAAGTGCGCTTCATTCCTATAGTTTACGATTATAATCAGTGCTAGTTCGAAAATTACACAAGACACTATAAGAGTACCGAAAGTCGCACCTATTAAGAACATGCTACCGCGACGATTTGGAATTCTAGGAATCCTAAGTAGGCCTTTTTCGTGGTCTCCCTAAACGCGGACACATGATAGATCAGTATTTATAGCCAAACAGACGAAAACATAATGCGCAATGAAAGATAACGTAACAGATAGCTTAGTGAGTACTCACAAAAAAGCATTCACTCCATTGCCTCATTGATTTTGTTTTGCCTTTCGAGCCGTATTTTCCGCTTTTCTCCTCCTCCGCTCAAATACCTTCAGAGCCCAAGATCGCTTCTCCTACATGAAATATCATTGTAATTTGAAGAAGTTTTTGTTAGGAAACTTCATTTTTTGAGAAAAAATTGGGACCGTTTTGAAGACCGTTGACTTGAAACCTAACCACGGTGACCTAGACCAAAGACTATACCCTAACCCCCAACACATGATACCTAAGCCGCTAATATTAAGATTGCAGTACATTTAAAAATAATAACTACAAACGTTTAATAGTTACTAGTGTCAAGAAAAACCATACCTCGGTGGCTCAACGAGCGTAAAAGAAAAATCCCTTACCTTGCCCCTTCGTCCTTTTCTGAAGCCCTCCACCGCCAAATCCACGTAAACAAGGTAGACACGCACCAGTCTCTACCAATAATTTTTTTTGAATTAGAAGCACAATTTTATCAAATTTTATACTAACGTCAATATAAGCACCGAAAGCCTATCTTTCATGTGGGCACCATTCCCGACAGAGCCACACTATCCTTCCTTTCTCAATGATCGTAGGATACGCGGCCTGCAGTCGGACAGGTAACGGCATGTTATTGACAAGTAATTAACTTTATAGGCATGAAGTTGGGCAAGATATTCGCACAATCGCAACTTCCCGCCTCTCCGGCATTTTCTTCCATGTAACCCACCTCCAATTAAGAACCAAACTCATCCCCTATTCTTTATTCCACATCCCTCTGAATTGGCATACAGATTCCAAATTTCAGTGTGGTTATCTTGATGGTGTCGTATGTCATTAACAATATATGCGGAATGAATTTTATCCTAATATATTTTTTGACAAATCGGAGCACATACCCAGATTTTCTAAAGGAATTTTTAAGGGCTTTCTTGAATTGAAACCTTGGTCCTTCAAATCCAAGTCCATGAGTCGCAAGCGCGATTCACTCCTATAGTTTATGATTATAGTCGGTGTTAGTTCAAAAGTTACATAAGGCACTGCAAGAGTACCGAATTTCGCACCTATCAAGAGCATTCCACCACAACGATTTAGATCTCTAGGAATCCTTAGGGGGCCTTTTTCGTCATCTCTCTAAATGCGGACACTTGATGGATCAGCATTTATAACCAAATAAAGGAAAACATAATGCGCAATGAGATATAACATAACTAATAGCATAGTGAGTACTGAAAAGAAAGCATTCGCTCAATTGCCTCTTTGATTTTGTTTTGTATTTCTAGCCGCGTTCTCCACTTTTCTCTTCCTCTTCTCAGATGCCTTAAGAGCCCAAGATTATTTCTCCTACTCGAAATATCATTATAATTTGAAGAAGATTTTGTTGGGAAGCTTTATTTTTTGAAAAAAAATTGGGACCGTTTTCAAAACCCTTGACTCGAAGCATAACCGCGGTGACCTAGACTAAGAACTATAACCTAACCCCCAACACATGATACCTAAGCCGCTAAGATTAAAATTTTAGTACATATAAAAATAACAACTACAAAAGTTTAATAGTTACCGGTGTCAAGAAAAACCGTACCTCGGCTACTCAGTAAGCGTAAAAGAAAAACCACTTACCTTACCCATTAGTCCTTAACATCGCCTGCAAATCTTTGATTATCATAGTATAGCAGAAAATATTAACTTTTGAAATTATTTTGCATAAGTACCTGCATTTTATAAGAACTCGAGACATTTTCTAAAGCCCTCCACAGCCAAATCCACTAAGCAAGGTAGGCGCGCACCGGTCTCTGCCAATAATTTTTTTTGAATTAGAAGCACAATTTTATCAAGTTTTATACTAACGTCGAGCATTGAAAGTTACCAGCATACCCATCTTTCATGTGAGCACCATTCCGGACATAGCCACACTATCCTTCCTTTCTCAAGGGTCATAGCCTACGTGGCCTGTAAACAGACTGGTAACGGTATGTTATTAACAAATAACTAATTTTATAGGCATGAAGTTGGACAAAATATTCGTACAATCGTACCTTCCCGCCTCTCCGGCATTTTCTTCCATGTAACCCACCTCCAATTAAGATCTAAGCTCGTCGTCTTTTCTTTGTTCCACGTCCCTCTGAATTGGCATATAGATTCCGAATTTTAGTGTTGTTATCTTGACGGTGTCATACGTCATTAACAATATATGGGAAAGGAATTTTATCCTAATATATTTTTCGACAAATTGGAGCACATACCCAGATTTTCTGAGTAATTTTCGAGGGCTTTCTTGAATTGAAACCTTGGTCCTTCGAATCCAAGTCCATAAGCCGCAAGCGTGATTCACTCCTATAGTTTATCCTTATAGTCATTGCTAGTTCGAAATTTACACAAGGCACTGCAAGAGTACCAAATTTTGCACCTATCAAGAGCATGCTATCGCGACGATTTAGATTTCTAAGAATCCTTAGAGGGCCTTTTTTATCATCTCCATAAATGCGGACACTTGATGGATCAGTATTTATAGCCAAACGGATAAAAACATAATGTGCAACGAGATATAATATAACAGATAGTTTAGTGAGTACTCACAAGCAAGCATTCGCCCAATTGCATCCTTAATTTTGTTTTGTCTTTCCAACCGCGTTCTTCTCTTTTATCCTCTTCCTCTTAAATGCTTTCAGAGCCCAAGATCGTTTCTCCTACATGAAATATCATTGTAATTTAAAGAAGATTTTGTTAGGAAATTTCATTTTTTGATAAAAAAATTGGGACCGTTTTCAAAAGCCTTGACTCGAAGCGTAACTGAGGTGACCTAGACCAAAGACTATACCCTAACCCCTAACATGATACCTAAGCCGCTAAGATTAACAATGTAGTACATTTAAAAATAACAACTATAAACGTTTAATAGTTACCAGTATCAAGAAAACTATACCTCGGCTACTTAGCAAGCATAAAAGAAAAAACACTAACCTTACCCCTTCGTCCTTAACATCACCTACAAATTTATGATAATTATCATATAGCAAAAAATGTTTACTTTTGAAATGATTTTGCATATGTACCTACATTTTAGATGAACTCGAGGCCTTTCCTTAAGCCCTCCGCCGCCAAAACCACGTAAGCAAGAAAGGCGCATACGAGTCTCTACCAATAATTTTTTTTGAGTTAGGAACACAAATATATCAAGTTTTATACAAACGTTGATATAACTACTGAAAGTTACCAACATACCCATCTTTCATGTCAGCACCATTCCTGACAAAGCCACACTATCTTTCCTTTTTCAGGGGCCAAAGGATACACAGCCTGCAGCCAAACAGATAACGAATGTTATTTACAAAAAACTAACTTTATAGGCATAAAGTTGGGCAAGATACTCGCACAATCAGCCTCTCTGGCATTTTCTTCCATGTTACCTGTCTCCAATTAAGGTGCAAACCTGTCGCCTTTTCTTTGTTTTACGTCCCTCTGAATTGGCATATAGATTTTGAATTTCAGTATTATTATCTCGACGGTGTCATACGTCAATAATAATGTATACGAAAGAAATTTTACCCTAATATATTTTTCGACAAATCGGAGCACATACCCAACTTTCCTGAGTGAATTTTCGAGGGCTTTTTTGAATTGAAGCCTGCGTCCTCCGAATCCATGTCCACAAGATGCAAGCGCGGTTCACTCTTATAGTTTATGATTATAGTCAATGCTAGTTCGAAAATTACACAAGGCACTGCAAGAGTACTGAAATTCGCACCTATTAAGAGCGTGCTACCACGACGATTTAGATCTCTAGGAGTCCTTAGGGGGCCTTTTTCGTCGTTTTTCTAAATGCAAACACTTGATAGATCGGCATTTATAACCAAACAGACGAAAACATAATACGCAACGAGATATAACGTAACAGATAGCTTAGTAAGTACTCACAAGTAAACATTCGCTCAATTGCCTCATTGATTTTGGTTCGCCTTTCCAGCCGCGTTCTCCCCTTTTCTCCTCCTCCTCTCAGATGCCTTCAAAGGCCAGGATCGTTTCTCCTGCATGAAATATCATTGTAATTTGAAGTAGATTTTGTTAGGAAGCTTCATTTTTTGATAAAACATTGGGACCGTTTTTAAAACCCTAGATTCGAAGCCTAATCGCGATGACCTAAACCAAAGACTATACACTAACCCCCGACACATGATGCCTAAGCCGCTAAGATTAACAGTGTAGTACATTTAAAAATAACAACAAACGTTTAATAGTTACCAGTGTCAAGAAAACCGTACATCGGCTACTCAGCAAGCGTAAAAGAAAAACCGCTTACCTTACCCCTTCGTCTTTAACATTACTGCAAATTTATGATTATCATCATATAACAAAAAATGTTTACTTTCAAAATAATTTTGTATACGTATCTGCATTTTAGAAGAACTCAAGGCCTTTCTCGAAACCCTTCGCCGCCAAATCTGTGCAAGGTAGGCGCGCACCGATTTCTACCAATAATTGTTTTTCAATTAGGAGCACAATTTTATCAAGTCTTATACTAACGTCGATATAAGTACTGAAAGTTACCGGCGTACCCATCTTTCATGTGAGCACTATTCCGGAAACAGCCGTTCTATGCTTCATATTTGTATGTTTGTCAAAAAGTTGGTATTTGAACTTTACTATTTATCTAGTGTCCCCTTCCCCAAAATTCTCATTTATTATTGTTTCCATATGTGCTAGGGATTGTAGCTTCTTGTAATGGACCATAAATCTGATAGTTCATGATTTTCATTCCTCCACTAAACTACTATCTTATTTGATTTCCAAAAATGGTATTGTGAATTATTGTGGAGACAGCCTTTCCCCAATCTAACCAAGGAATTACAAAAGGAATACATATCTGTATTTGCACTATGCTCTTGGCCGCCTGTGGCTATATTTGCTCTCTGTCATTGGGCTCTATTGGAAGTTACTAGCAAAATTCCCAGATTTGTTCTTGACTACATCCACAGCATGCCAATTTTGAAAGTTGAACCAGATTCAAAGAAAGAGTTACAATCCACTTCACCCACACAACAGTGCACGGGTTCATATCCCTATTCCACCATCATGAGAAGGCTGGGTGAACTTGAAGAGAAAGTGAACACTCTACAAGCAAAGCCAGTCTAGATGCCTTTGGAGAAAAAGGAATTGCTAAATGCTGCTATCTCTCGTGTGGATGCACTGATAGCATAGTTAATTGCTACTAAAAAGGTGACTCATCTTCCCCTATGGTCATTCCTACATCTTTTAGTGTAGTGGTAAGAGAACAATATGCTTGCCTTTCTTCTAGCACTATGATGCTCTTCTGCAATTACTCTCTAAAGATTTATATCTTCTTCTATCACATCATTTGATTTGGTACGTTGATTTTTTGAACTAATTTATGTGGAGAGAGAGAGAGATAGAGAGTGAAAGAGAATTGATGCAAACACATAAGCTATTTGTAACATGGTTGTTTCTGTTTATGCCATTAAGGAATCATGCATTATAGATCGATAGAGTCTCGTTCATACTTCTTTTGTATGGTTAAGAAAGACAATCTATTTAAGTTGAAAAAGAAAAAACTGGGTCACTAAATTTTTAGACTGAGCACATGAATTGAGAACATGCTACTTTTCATATATGTTGGGATGGAAGTAATATGCAGCTTGATAAGGTTGAGTGGATCTTTGACCTATACATAGTTCTCAATTTTGTAGAGTTGTTTTAATAGTTAGCATTGCTTCTAGATTAAGAAAGAACTCATTATTTAAGGTCATGATAAGTAAAGAAGTTTGAACTATTTACTTGAAGTTGATTTTCTTTTTAAGAAGGCTGACATGGAAGATATTGTGACTATTAGAATCAAATGATAATTAAACTTATAGGCAATTTGACCAACATTTATAATGATCAAATATAGGCTGACATGAAAGATATTGTGGCTATTAGAATCAGGTAATAATTAAAGCTTACAGGCAATTTGACCAATATTTGCAATGATCAAATATATGCCATTACACTTAGTGAAATTCTAAGACCCTTAAAGTCAGGGAACTTTCTCAATATGGATGAAGCTTCAAGAACACCAAATATGCAACTACAAGGGATCTTCCAACTTCAATATTCCGAGCATATTTTACACCCAAATCTATTTTATAACAATTCTTTCAATTCAACTCCATGTTTTTTTCTACTATAGATTCTAAATTTTTGTAGCCAGTGATATCATCAACATTTCATTGAAACACCGTCAAAAACATCTTCAAACACAAATATGTTAAATAGATTTATTTTCTAAATTTAAATACAAATCTTCAAACAAACCCTAAAAATTTTAAATACACACAAACCTGACATCAAAACTTTAACAATAATGTCACCTATGAAAATAGGTATCGATGCTCTTTTTATAACAGTACAATCACTTCTTTATTGAAACTGCGTTGTGACGGGTAATGTAAAGTAGTAACCTCCTACTTAAGTGAAAAAGTTTTATTCTCTTTTCAAGATGCATTAAAAACGCATGATGGGACTAGAAATCAGGAAATTAAAAAAGGAAACAAATTCCACTACAATTTATACAAATACACAAATTTCAATCAAATATAACGTGACTAACCCTGCTGCCGGAGCATGAAATCAACTGACAATTTTCCGGAAATTTGTCGTCCAAAAATTGATGAATTTGATTAACACTTTCAAGCGGCCAATTAAATAGGAAAAAGAAGTAATTGAAGTGAGGAAAAAGGGGATTAAATGGGAAAATATTACCGATGCGGAGAAACGAAAGTTATTTGATTAATATAAACCGACGAAAGTATTAGAAACGAAAGAAAAGGGGATAACTCACCATAAGAAATGCGCTGCTGGAGGGTGAAATCAACAGACGAGTTTCCTCAATTTGTCATCCCCAAATTAATAAATTTGATTAACATCTGGCTAATTAAATAGGAAAAATTGATAACCGAAGTGAGGAGAAAGGTCGAGAGGAAGTGATGAAAGTAATCAAATATAACACAACGATACTGTGAAGGAAGTGACGATAACGAAACTGTGAAGAAAGCAGAAGATTCGTAATCAAATCTTCTGATTCAAAATTTTAATTGAGGCGAACGGCAACGGTAAAAAAATCACAACGTTTGATTTGGAAATTGATTCGCCAGCTAAGCGTGGAGGATAAGAGAGACGGTGAGTGTTTTCGCCGATCAAGTATTGCAAAGACGTCCTAAGGGTTTTCGTGTTAATTTAGTTTTTTTTAATTTTCTTTTCTTTTAAATTATTTTCACAACGTTTGAAATACCCAATAATCATAATTAATATTAAAATAATTCAATCGGGATCCGAAATATTACATATGTAGTGATGTATTTGGATATATATATATGTTAATGTGTAGTTATATGTGTATGTATGAGAATAAAAAAGGTAAAGAGTATAGAGGATATTTACAGTTTGTGTATATTGCATATATAAAGGTGTATTGGCTTGTGTTCGGAGTGATACTGATTGTATGAAGAAATAAATATTGTCAATTAATTTGTTTAAACCTTGTAAAATTAATTGGGATGGAATTTGAAATAAAAATATCGTTGGCCTTAGTCGTAGGCATCGCTCCGGAATAAAATGGAAAAATAGTGAAGTAATGAGCCGATCATATCTCGATCCATGTATCTCCGTTAGACGTTCTGAGATACGCTCCTTTGTGTTAAATTTGATAGCGTGAGCACAGTCCATGTCAACACCGAACGACGTTCCTATCGTTGATGTTGCAAAGCTTTCTTTGCGTTATACTCGATTGTGTGAGTATTTGAATTATTGGTTTCCTACGGTCAAGGTTAAGGAAAGCGTATGAAAATATTAAGGTATCTAGTCAAATGGGAGGCTACGATACCTTAGCGTGGTCTACACTTATCTGATACTGATCTCCGTACCATGGTGATAATTAGGTATGTTGTTTATTGTGGGGAATGCTTATAACCATTGACCATCATAGATCTGACGAGGGATATCACGAGTGGTATCGGTATGCTACGGATACAGCCTCCGGGAGGACTGTAGGGGTAGTTGGATACCATGAATAATCTCGTTGTACTTACCCAGCCATTGGGATGTAAATACGCGGCCTTTGGTTCACGGTGGCAGAATAAGGTCCAAGAAAATTTATTGTGATGTTATATCATTGTTGATATCTCATGAGTTTGGGATTCGGTGGAATCCACCAGTTATATTTTGTATAATCTATGTGTCAGATTTTACACTATCCGAATTCAGTGGAATCCATTTTGTTATTGTTGTTGATATTCAGGTTGTTAACGCTGACATTCGGACCAGGAAATTCCCACTTATTCATGATATCGGATTCCAGGGGATTACCGTTGTTTATTGGCACTCTTGTTATTTTCGGATGTGCGGGTCTTGTGGGACCTATTTTGCCTAGAGTTGTATTTACGACGTGTTGTAATTTACTCAGATATAGTAGATGGTTAGAGTGATGTTGAGACTTTATAGTTGGTATCCGACATTGTTATTGTTGTATACCATTTTTTATTGTTATCACTTGCTGGGTTTTGACTCACCATTGTGTTTTCTTGGCTCCAGAGTAGACAAGTTGACACCATGATAGAAGAGATCGCGTGAGTAAACTCTAGGCAGAGGTGATCTCAGAGATTGAGGCTTTCCGGATAGAGATTTAAGATCTTGGCAGTTTAGTTACTGTTTAACTTTTATTAGATTTCTCTATTAGGATTGATATTTTTGACATTGAGGTCATTTATTGAAGTTATTTATCATTATTATAGATATTTATGTGATGATGCATTTATGATGACTATGGATTTTGTATTATATGATATTATAGAATTCATTAAAGTTGTTTGACGACGCGTAATTAATGATTTTGGATAACTTAAGATTTTCACCGTGACGGTCTGGGTTGGGTTTGGGGATCCGAGCTCAGGTCGTCACACATCAAGCGTAAAAGAAAAGCCACTTACCTTCCCCCTACATTCTTAACATCACTAGAAAATTTACGATTATCATCATATAGCAGAAAATGTTTACTCTCAAAACGATTTTGCATACGTACCTACAATTTAGAAGAACCTGAGACCTATCCTGAAGCCCTCCACCGTAAAATCCACGTAAGCAAGGTAGGCAAGCACCGATCCCTGCCAATAATTTTTTTTTTGAATTAGGGGCACAACATCATCACGGTTCACACTAACGTTGAAGTATGTACTGAAAATAACTGCCGCACCTATCTTTCATGTGAGCACCATTCCGAAGAGAGTCGTTCTGTCCTTCCTTTCTCAAAGGCCGAAGGATACGCAGCCTGTAGCCAGATAGGTAAAGGCATGTTATTTACAAGTGACTAACTTTACAGGCATGAAGTTGGGCAAGATACTTGTACAATCGTACCTTCTCGCATCTCCAGTATTTTCTTCAATGTTGCCCGCCTCCAATTAAGATCCAAGCTCATCTCCTTTTCTTTAGTCCACATCCCTCTAAATTGGCATACAAATTTTGAATTTCAATGTTGTTATCTTGATGGTGTCGTATGCATTAACAGTATAAGCAAAAGGAACTTTATCCTAATATATTTTTCGACAAGTCGGAGCACATATCCCTATTTTCTGAGTGAATTTTCGAGGGCTTTCTTGAATTGAAGCCTTCGTCCTCCGAATCCAAGTCCACAAGTCGCAAGCGCGGTTCACTCCTATAATTTACGATTATAGTCAATGCTAATTCAGAAATTACATAAGGCACTACAAAAGTACCGAGAGTCTCACCTATCAAGAGCATGCAACCGCGATAATTTAGATCTCTAGGAATCCTTAGGGGGCCTTTCTCTTCGTCTCCCTAAATGTGGACACTTGATAGATCAGCATTTATAGCCAAACACACAAAAACATAATGCGCAACAAGAGATAACGTAACATATAGCTTAGTGAGTACTCACAAGTAAGCATTCGCTCAATTGCCTCATTGATTATGTTTTGCCTTTTCAGCCGCATTCTCCCATTTTCTCCTCTTCCTCTCAGATGCATTCAGAGTCAAAAATTATTTCTCCTACATGTAATATCAATGTAATTTGAAGAAAATTTTGTAAGAAAATTTTATTTTTTTGATAAAAAATTGGGACCATTTTTAAAAGCCTTGACTCGAAGCCTAATTGCAGTGACCTAAACCAAAGACCATACCCTAACCCCCGACTCATGATGCCTAAGCTGCAAAGATTTATAGTGCAGTACAATTAAAAATAACGACTCTAAACGTTTAAAAGTTGTAAATGTTAATAAAAGCGTACCTCAGCTACTCAGCAATCATAAAAGAAAAATCACTTATTTTGCCCCTTTGTCCTTAACATTACCTGCGAATTTTTGATTATCTTCATACAATGGAAAATGTTTAGTTTCAAAATAATTTTGCATACGTACTTGCATTCTACAAGAACTCGAAGCCTCTCTTGCAACCCTCCGCCGTCAAATCAATGTAAGCAAGGTAGGCGTGGACCGGTCCTTGCCAATATATTTTTTTGAATTAGGGGCACAAATTCATCATATTTTACACTAGCGTCGAAAAAAGTATTGAAATTATTAGCGTACCGATCTTTAACGTGAGAACCATTCTGGAAAAAGCTGCTTTATGCTTCCTTTCTCAAGGGCTGAAGGATACACGGCCTACAACTAGGTAGGTAACGGCAGGCTATTTACAAGTGACTAACTTCATAAGAATGAAGTTGCGCAAGATACTCGTACAATCGTACCTTCTTGCATCTCCGGCATTTTCTTTAATGTTACCCGCCCCCAATTAACGTCCAAGCTCATAGCATTTTCTTTGTTCCACATCCCTCTAAATTGGTATAAAGATTTCAAATTTTAGTATTGTTATCTCGACAGTATCGTACATCATTAACAGTGTATGTTGAAATGAAATTTATCCTAATATATTTTTTGACAAATCGGAGAACATACCTAAGTTTTCTGATTGAATTTTCAAGGGCTTTATTAAATTGAAGCCTTCGTCCTCCGAATCTAAGTCCACAAGCTGCAGGCGCGGTTCACTTCTATCTTTTACGATTATTGTCAGTGCTAGTTCCAAAATGACACAAGGCACTATAAGAGTACCGAAAGTCGCACTTATGAAGAGCATGCTACCACAACGATTTAGATCTCTAGGAATCCTTAGAGGCCATTTTCATCGTCAAATCCACATAAGCAATATAGGCGCACACCGATCCCTGCCAATAATTTTTTTTTGAATTAGGAGCACAACTTTATCATATTTTACACTAATATCGATGTAAGTACTGAAAGTTACTGGCATACCTATCTTTCATATGAGCACCATTCTCGACAGAGCCACACTATCCTTCCTTTTTCAAGGGCCGAAGGATACGCGGCCTTCACATGTAACGACATATTTTTTACACGTAACTAACTTTATAGGCAAGAAGCCGGGAAAAATACTAGTACAATCGTACCTTCTCGGCTATCCGGCATTTTCTTCTATGTTACTCGCCTCTAATTAAGGTCCAAGCTCGTCGCCTTTTCCTTATTTCCGTCCCTCTAATTGGCATGCAGATTTCGAATTTCAATTTTGTTATATCGATGGTGTCATACGTCATTAACATTGTATGCAACAGAAACTTTATCCTAATATATTTTTCAACAAATCGGAACACATACCAAGGTTTTCTGAGTAAATTTTCGAGAGCTTTCTTGAATTGAAGCCTTCGAGAGCTTTACTTTTGAAATTATTTTGCATAAGTACCTGCATTTTAGAAGAACTCGAGGCTATTCCAAAAGCCCACCACCCCCAAATCCACGTAAGCAAGGTAGGCTCACACCGGTCTCTGCCAACAATTTTTTTTGAATTAGGAGCATAATTTCATCAAGTTTTACACTAACGTCGATGTAAGTACTGAAAGTTACCGACATACCCATCTTTCATATGAGCACCGTTCCCGACAAAGCCACAGTATCCTTCCTTTCTCATGGGTCGTAGGACATGCGGCCTGCAACTACACAGATAACGACATATTATTGACAAGTAACTAACTTTATAGGTATGAAATCGGGCAAGATACTCGCACAATCATACCTTCCCGCCTCTCCGGCATTTTCTTCCCTGTTACCTGCCTCCAATTAAGGTCCAAGCTCGTCGCCTTTTCATTGTTCCACGTCTCTCAAATTTTGCATTCAAATTTTAAATTTTAGTATTATTATCTCAACGGTGTCATATGTTATTAACAATATATGCGAAAGAAATTTTATCCTAATGTATTTGTCGACAAATCGGAGCACATACCTAGATTTTTTGAGTTAATTTTCGAGGCCGTTTTTGAATTGAAGTTTTCGTCCTCCGAATTCAAGTCCACAAGCCACAAGCGCGGTTCACTCGTATAGTTTACGATTATATTCAGTGCAAATTTGAAAATTACACAAGGCACTGCAAGAGTACCGAATTTCACACCTATCAAGAGCATGATACCATGACGATTTAAATCTCTAAGAATCCTTAGGGGGCCTTTTTTGTCGTCTCCCTAAACGTGGACACTTGATGGATCAGCATTTATAGTCAAATAGACGAAACATAATGCGCAACGAGATATAACAAAACAGATAGCTTAGAAAGTACTCACAAGAAAGCATTCGCTCAATTGCCTTCTTGATTTTCTTTCGCATTTCCAGCCACGTTCTCCACTTTTCTCCTTCTTCTTTCAGATGCCTTCAGAGTTCAAGATTGTTTCTCCTGCATAAAATATCATTGTAATTTGAAGAGGGTTTTATAAGGAAGCTTCATTTTTTGATAAAAAATTGGAACCGTTTTCAAAACCCTTGACTTGAAGCCGAACCACGGTGACCTAGATTAAAGACATACCCTAACCCCCAACACATGATGCCTAAGCCACTAAGATTAAAATTGCAGTACATTTAAAAATTACAACTACAAAAGTTTAATAGTTACCAGTGTTAAGAAAAATCGTACCTCGTTAGCTCAACAAGCGTAAAAAAAAAACCACTTACCTTGCCCCTTCGTCCGTAACATCAACTGCAAATCTATGATTATTATCATATAGTAGAAAATATTTACTTTTGAAATTATTTTGCATAAGTACTTGCATTTTAGAAGAACTCGAGGCCGTTTCCGAAGTCCTCCGACGCCAAATCCACGTAAACAAGGTAGGTGCGCACCAGTCTCTACCAATAATTTTTTTTTGAATTAGGAGCATAATTTCATCAAGATTTATACTAACGTCGATGAAAGTACTGAAAGTTACCGGCATACCCATCTTTCATGTGAGCACCATTCCCAACAGAGCCACACTATCCTTCCTTTCTCAATGGTCATAGGATACGCAGCCTGCAGCCAGAAAGGTAACAGCATGTTATTTAAAAGTAACTAACTTTATAAGCATGAAATTGGGTAAGATACTCGCATAATCGTACCTTCTCGCATCTCCGACATTTTCTTCCGTGTTACCAGCCTCCAATTAAGGCCCAAGCTCATCGCCTTTTCTTTCTTTCTCGTCCCTCTGAAGTGTCATACACTGTGACGGAACAGATTTTTTTTTGTCCTCAAAAGCTTCCGTCAAATAGAAACACAATTAACAGTCTAAACATAAGGAAAGACTTCTACAGAAATTTCGATAGAGTCTCCTTTGTAACCGGATAAAAAATCTAAAAATACAATCCTATATACTCATCCATAACAAGCACACAACTAACCATCATTCACAAATCCTACAACAGACATACACAGGATCACATGTGCCATCCATGATACAAATTCATAAAAATATTAACTACCCCATCAGTTCAATAACGAGATGTCATCTAGGACCTGTACAGTAAATCCAGAGTATATAGCGGAAGTAAACTAATAACCTGCAGAAGCATAGCTTTTTCTCTTTTACTATCATACACGTCACATGCTTTCTATACAAAACTCACATGTTCTAGAGCATCCATAAATATAAGATCAGTATACACAAAAATCACATCTCCAACTAAACCTTTACATCAACAGGCACTTTCAAAATAGCTCCAGTATGCGGTGGTCCTCAAAAGTCTTCAAGCAACTCCTCTCTGTTTACTCTTTTTCATCAGGCAGTGGCTCTACAATCTCATCTGAAGGAGAAAAAAATACTAAAATAGTGAGTCGATGCTCAGCAAGGTACATGCATATGAATTGTAAAACGGTTATGCCAAAACAATCATATAACCATGTAGAACCAGAACGTTTAATCAAAACATCATCTGAAAAAAAACAGTAAAGGCACACCATAACGATATCAAACCTCATGCTTCATAAATCAGTACGCTATAGACTATAAAACAATAAACTGTAAACTTTGATAATACATGGTAAAACTGAAAATAATACCCTATCATCTTTTCACTGTACAATTCATTATCATCATTTTATTGTAATATAGCATATCGGTAAAACAATAAACAGTACTTCATAGTATTTTCCTCCTTGTACAAAGCTCCGAGGACGGCGATCATTACCTCCTTGTACCAAGCCCCGAGGACGGCTATCATTACCACCTTTTACCAAGCCCCGAGGACGGCTATCATTTTCTCATTGTACCAAGCCCCGAGGACGGCTATCATTTCCTCCTTGTACCAAGCCCCGAGGACGGCTATCATTTATCTTTTTATCAAAAACCTCTTTCTTTTAAAGTCAGACTTTCACAATTTATTTTCAGCTAACTTCAAAGTACATGGAAATTTCGTCGGTATAGGCTCGTACATATTTTCAAAAACAAACTATACAGGGAGTTGCACATCGATGTCAATTAACTTTCATATAATAGAAGCTACGGCCAAAACTCATCAAAACCTCTTCATTTTCGTACATAGGGCTTCGCCAAAACCGTCGGACTCAAATCCTTCTCTAACACATGCTTATTCATGAAATTAAAGCCACAATTTCCATACATATATATTAAATCATGCAATTTACTCAATCATCACAACATTTTCGAGCTAGGGTTTCATCACATGCTTCCCGAGACAAATCGAACACTATTTTCATGCTTAATCACGAAATCGAAGCCAAATCTTGCAATAAACATGGATAAACACAACATCTAACCGATTAATCGAAGGAAACATGCTTCATGTACTATAAACATGCATCAATATCATTTTCGTAACATTTCATCAAGTTTAAAGCAAAAGAAATGGTAAAAACGAAAAACGACATCCGAGATACACTTGCCTTGTCACGGGCTTTCACATTTATAACTTGCTCACGGATAGATTCAGGCTCCCGAGCCTCGTTCTCCCTTCTTCTCTCTCTAAGATCGGCGTTCCCTCTCTCTCAAAAACCCTAAACCAGTGCGAAAATGATATGAGAGAAATCAGATCGCATTTTTATACTGCGCCTGCCGCTTGAGCGGAGAGCGGCAGGGATTCAGAATGGCACTGGTTTTTTCACCCGATAGATCGGCTCAAGCGGCCAGCGGGCGGCAAAGATTCGGAATGGATCTGGTTTTTCTGCCCGATAGGAGGGCTCGAGCCCACGGAGGGCGCTGGTCTGGCCCGCGGCAAGCCTGCAGCAAGCCTACATCGCGTTTTCGCCGTTCGGGACCCGTTTTGACCATTCTAATCCAATCTTTCACATCCTTGGACCTTATTTTTGGTTATATAACCTTAATAAGTCATGATTATCATAATTTAAAATCCAAAATCTCGTCTACGAATTAACACTTCACCGCTTACAATTTCGGTTTCCGATTTACTAATTCCGATTCTTTGAGCTTTCCAATCCATTTCTCCCGTACCTTTTGAATACAATTCACCTATTTTAACTTATCTACCCTCTAATTATCATATTCCAGAACTCAAGTCGTCACATACACATTTCGAATTTCAGTGTTGTTATCTCATCGATGTTGTACGTCACTAACAATGTATGCGAAAGAAATTTTATCCTAATATATTTTTTGACAAATCGGAGCACACACCCAAGTTTTCTAAGTGAATTTTCGAGAGTTTTCTTGAATTGAAGCCTTCGTCCTCCAAATGTAAGTCTACAAGTCGTAAGCGCGATTTACTCCTATAGCTTTCGATTATAGTCAGTGCTAATTCGAAAATTACACAAGGCACTACAAGAGTACCGAAATTTGCGCCTATCAAGAGAATGACACCGCGACGATTTAGATCTCTAGGAATCCTTAAGAGGCCTTTTTCATCGTCTCCCAAAACACGAACAATTGATGGATCAGCATTTCCAGCCAAACAGACGAAAACATAATGCACAATGAGATATAGCGTAACAGATAGCTTAGTGAGTACTGACAAGCAAGCATTCGCTCAATTGCCTTATTGACTTTGTTTCGCCTTTTCAATCGCGTTCTTTATTTTCATTCTCCTCCTCTCAGATGCCTTTAAAGTCCAAGATTGTTTCTCCTACATGAATTATCATTGTAATTTGAAGAACATTTTATTAAGAAGCTTCATTTTTTGATAAATAATTGGAACAATTTTTAAAACCCTTGACTCGAAACCTAACCGCTGTGATCTAAACCAAAGACTATACCCTAACCCCCAACACATGATACCTTAGCCGCTAAGATTAATAGTGGAGTACATTTAAAAATAACAATTATAAATGTTTAATAGTTGCCAGTGTCAAGAACACCGTACCTCGACGACTCGGCAAACGTAAAAGAAAAACCACTTATCTTGCCCCTTCGTCCATAACATCACCTACAAATTTATTATTATCATTATATAGCAGAAAATGTTTACTTTGAAATAATTTTGCATACGTATCTCCATTTTAGAAGAACTTAAGGCCTTTCCTGAAGCCCTCCGCTGCTAAATCTACGTAAGGAAGGTAGGCGCGCATCAGTCTCTGCCAATAATTTTTTTAAAATTAGGAGCATAATTTCATCAAGTTTTATAATAACATTGATGTAAGTACCCACAGTTCCTGGCATACCCATCTTTCATGTGAGCACCAATCCTATCAAAGCCACATATCCTTCCTTTTTCAAGGATCGTAGGATACGCGGCCTGCAGCTAGAAAGGTAACAACACGTTATTTAAAAGTAACTAACTTTATAAGTATGAAGTTGGGCAAGATAATCACACAATCGTACCTTCTCGTCTCTCCGGCATTTTCTTCCATGTTACCTGCATCCAATTAAGGTCCAAGCTTGTCGCCTTTTCTTTGTTCCACGCCCCTCTGAAATGGCATACACATTCTGAATTTAAGAATTGTTATCTCGTCGGTATTGTATGTCATTAACAATGTATGTCAAAGAAACTTTATCCTAATATATTTTTCAACAAATCGGAGCACACCCAGGTTTTCTGAGTGAATTTCAAGGGTTTTCTTGAATTGAACCCTTCGTCCTCCGAATTAAAGTCCATAAGCCGCAAGCGCGGTTTACTACTATAGTTTATGATTATAATCAGTGCTAGTTCGGAAATTACACAAGGCACTGCAAGAGTACTGAAATTCGCACCCATCAAGAGCATGTTACCGCGACGATTTAGATCTCTAAGAATCCTTAGGGGGCATTTTTTGTCGCCTCCCAAAACGCAGACACTTGATGGATCAGCATTTATAGCCACAAAGACGAAAGCATAATACGCAACGACAAATAACATAAGAGATAGCTTAGCGAGTACTCACAAGCAAGCATTCGCTCAATTACCTCCTTGATTTTGTTTCGCCTTTCCAGCCCGGTTATCCTCTTTTCTTCTCCTCTTCTCAAAAACCTTCAAAGCCCAAGATCATTTCTCCTACATAAAATATCATTGTAATTTGAAAAATATTTTATTAGGAAGTTTCACTTTTTGATAAAAAATTGGTACCGTTTTCAAAACTCTTGACTTGAAGCCTAGCCGCGATGACCTAGACCCATGATTATACCCTAACCCCCAACACATGATGCCTAAGCCGCTAATATTAAGAGTGCAGTACATTTAAAAATGATAACTATAAAAGTTTAGAAGTTACCAGTGTCAAGAAAACCGTACCTCAACTGCTCAGCAAGCGTAAAAGAAAAACCACTTACCTTATACCCTTCGTCTTTAATATCACCTGCAAATTTATGATTATCATCATATAATAGAAAATGTTTACTTTCGAAATGATTTTGCATAAATATCTGCATTTTAGATGAACTTGAGGACTTTCCCAAAGCCCTCCGCCGCCAAATCCATATAACCATGCTAGGCGCACACCGGTCTCTGCCAAAAAATTTTTTTTCAAATAAGGAGCACAATTTCATCAAGTTTTACACTAATGTTGATGTAAGTACTGAAAGTCACCAACGTACCCATCTTTCATGTGAGCACTATTCCCAACAAAGCCACACTATCCTTCCTTTCTCAAGGGTCGTAGGATACGCGGCCTGCAACCAGAAAGGTAATGGCACGTTATTTAAAAGTAACTAACTTTATAAGCATGAAGTTGGGCAATACACTCGCGCAATCGTACCTCCTTGCCTCTCCGACATTTTCATCCATGTTACCCATCTCCAATGAAGGTCCAAGCTCGTCGCCTTTTCTTTATTCCACGTCCCTCTGAAGTGGTGTACACATTCTGAATTTCAGTGTTATTATCTCGTCGGTATCGTACGTCATTAACAATGTATGCGAAAGTAACTTTATCCTAATATATTTTTCGACAAATCGGAGTACATACCCGGGTTTTTTGAGTGAATTTTCGAGGGCTTTTTTGAATTGAAGCCTTCGTCCTCCGAATCCAAGTCGACAAGCCAAAAACACGGTTCACTCCTACAGTTTATGATTTTAATCAGTGCTAGTTCGGAAATTACACAAGACACTGCAAAAGTACTGAAATTTGCACCTATCCAGAGTATGCTACCACGACGATTTAGATATCTAGGAATCCTTAGGGGGCCTTTTTTGTCATCTCCCTAAATGCGGACACTTGATGGATCAGCGTTTATGGCCAAACAGATGAAAGCATTATGTGCAACAACAAATAACGTAACAGATAGCATAGCGAGTACTCACAAGCAAGTATTCGCTCAATCGCCTCCTTGATTTTGTTTTGCCTTTCCAGTCACGTTCTCCCCTTTTCTCCTCCTCCTCTCAAATGCCTTCAAAGCCCAAGATTGTTTCTCATACATAAAATATCGTTGTAATTTGAAGAGGGTTTTATTAAGAAGCATCATTTTTTGATAAAAAATTGGGACCGTATTCAAAACCTTTAACTTGAAACCTAACCGCGAAGACCTAAACCAAAGACTATACAATAACCCCGACACATGAAGCCTAAATCGCTAAGATTAACAATACAATACATTTAAACATAACAACTACAAACGTTTAATAGTTACTAGTGTTAAGAAAACCGTACCTCGACTGCCCAGCAAACGTAAAAGAAAAACTGTTTACGTTATCCCTTCATTTTTAATATCACCTGCAAATTTATAATTATCATCATATAGTAGAAAATGTTTACTTTCAAATTGATTTTGCATACGTACCTGCATTTTAGAAGAGCTCAAGGCCTTTTCTGAAACCCTCCACCGCCAAATCCACGTAAGCAAGGTAGGCGAGCACCGGTCTTTGCCAATAATTTTTTTTGAATTAGAAGCATAATTTCATCAAGTTTTATACTAACGTCGATATAAGTACTGAAAGTTACCGGCGTACCCATCTTTCATGTGAGCACCATTCCCTACAGAGCCACACTATCCTTCCTTTCTCAAGAGTCGTAGGATACGCGGAGCCAGAGAGGTAACGGCATGTTATTGACAAATAACTAACTGTATAGGCAAGAAATTGGGAAAGATACTCGCACAATCATACCTTCCCGCCTCTCTGGCATTTTATTCCATGTTACCCGCCTCCAATTAAGCTCCAAGCTCATCGCCTTTTCTTTGTTCCACGTCCCTCTAAATTGGCAAACAGATTCCAAATTTTAATGTTGTTGTCTCGACGGTGTTGTACATTAATAACAATATATGCGAAAGGAATTTTATCATAATATTTTTTGAGAAATCGGAGCACATACCCAGGGTTTCTGAGTGAATTTCTGAGGGCTTTCTTGAATTGAAGCCTTCGTCCTCCGAATCCAGGT
>JAODPA010069714.1:0-31917 GCA_025585075.1 Nepenthes mirabilis | reverse complement strand
CTAAAATATAAAATTAATACGTTCTCAGATCTGAATTATTATACGAATTATGGAGCAAAAAAATATGTGATAGGTTTGATGCGGGTCCGGTTTCCATACGCTTCTCGATATTTATTGATCAGCTGATATAATCTGGATCTAGTACAAAACACAATAAATATATAGTCAAAGGATTAACATAGCTTACTCTCGATATATCCTACAATATTTAGGTTAGTAATCTTTTTTTTTTTTTGAGGAAAGAAAATAGATAATATAAAATAAGAATGACCGTAAAAATAGTTCTATTTGTAATATGAGCCTTGTAGAAAATGTCTCAATAAGAGAGAGTGTGTACGCTTAAAATATCTTAAGATTATTTTTTTGTTAGTTTTTATTTGGTTAAGTGTGATCCCGTTTTTCTGTTAGGAATAAGGGATTTATATAGAAATTAGGGGCAATTGACATTTTCTACCAACCGCCTAAGGAACCGTCGGATGGGTAAATAAATGTCGTTCAACTGGCATTCCTAATTAACAACTGAGTTCGTTAAGCTAAATAAAATAAGAAAATTATTTTGATCGATTAGAATTACTTTCGTCTTTTATTAAGAAGTAAACCTCTCGGATGAAAAAGATCAACAGACTTGTCTATCAATTTTAAATTATATGAGCTGATGGGATATCTATTTTTTATAGATCAAATCCTTTGACAGGTTTTCCTCATGAATCGTTAGCAACTATACTTGTTAAAAATAAAATCAATTATACCAAAAATTCTTTATTAATCAAAATGTAAAAAAAAAAAAGAAAGAAATCTGTTGGGTCCCATGTCCTGCCCCATGAAGAATTGCCAAGCCCACAAAGGATTTAGCGGCCCGCGAAAGGTCCAAAAGCCCACGTGAGATGGTTAGCCCAGCCCAGTGGTCAAGGAACGTGTGCAGAGCCCGTGCTGGCAGAAGGCAACGGGACTCTGCAACGCATTTAATGCGATTGCCAGGAAACCGGCGAAATGGCGGAAAGGCTAGCCAATAGAGGAGTGGCTGGTGCAGCGCCAATGGCACCCGCTGCCGTCTGCAGACAACCACCCAATCCCCGCTAAGGGAAAAATCGGGCGTGGCCAGCAGCGCTCAGAAACGTGCCAACCACGGCAAAAGGACAACCGATGTGATCGGTGGTCCGCAACAGTGATCAGCGGCGCAACGGGTATTTTGGCGCCCAGTGAGGCCTATAAGGGCCCTCACACCCCACAGAAAAAGGGGATCAGGAACATCTTCGTCTAGGGCTTCTTTCTGAAACCTGATTCCAACGACGAATCAAACTGGACAGCTCCCTTCTTCTCTACACGATTGCAACAAAGTAAACAGTCGGAACTGAGGATCACCTCGTTTCCGCCGGCAATAGCAAGCTCGCTTCCTCCTCCCAACATCTCTTGAGATTACGGGAAAGTTAGCCACCTGCAGCAGTGCACTAAGGAAGCCAGGCCCCCCACCACCTACTCATTGCATTCTCCATATCAAACACGAGCATCCCTCACGCTTTTACAGCATCCGACCGCGCACCGCTCACCGCGTGCGCATTTTCGTTCATTGCGGGAATTTGCTGACTTGAGCGTTGGAGTGGCCTTGGTGGGAGAAATCCTACCGGACCCCTGACCTCTTGTTTATTGTTTATGTTGTGTAGGTCTAGGTTCATAGAGACGGAGACCGGACCCTTCGCCTGACGCCGCCGTGCACTAAGGAATCCGAAGGCTCTCTAATCCGTACGACAACCACGAACCCGAGACGTAACATTGGCGCCGTCTGTGGGAAGACTGACGATAAGCCAAGTGTCTCTTTCCCACCTAACTACTGAACATCAGAAGATGGTAAACACTCGAGCACAAGCTAGTGTTCCGGCGATAGGGGTCGTCGCCCAAAGTGAAGTTCCCCTTGCTGGGAACCAAGCAAACAACCAACCAGAGCCCGACGTCCGCCAACCGCGGCATGCTCCAACGGCGAACAAGCCACTCAGGTAGAAAGTCGCCATCCCCAACGAGCTCGGACACACCTCCAGGGCAACACAGAGCTCCGCGAAGTCATTAATGCGCGGAGAGGCTCTACGGATCCGTCGATGAAGGAGAAAGTCAAAGTGCTGTGGGACACCCTGCATAAGGAGAAACCCACACCCACCTCCGCCAACCTCCGGAGATCGCCCTTCGCCATGGACTTGCAGACGCAACCGTTGCTGAGCAAATTCAAGATGCCGGTCCTGGAGGGATACGACGGAAGTAAGGACCCAATGGACCACCTCAACTGCTTCCGTACTCACCTATCTCTGCAAGGGGCGAGCGAGGCCTTGCTGTGCCAGTTCTTTCCCGTCACCCTCAGGGGGGACGTGTTGCTCTGGTTCCACGGTCTCCCTCCGAACTCCATACGCTCGTTTGATGAGCTTGCTGACAGCTTCCTGAGCCAGTTTGCCTCCAACCAAGGGGAGGAGAGGCAACCAAGGCACCTGGTCCGCCTCTGCCAGAGGACAGATGAGAGCCTGAAGCGGTTCCTGGACCGTTTCATCACCGAGGCGCAGCGGATCCCTTGTCTCTTCGACGAGCTGAAGCTCAATGCCTTTGTCGCCACCCTGGCGGCGGGGGACTTCTTCAAGCACCTGTCGCACTAGCGCCCTCAGACCTTCCGGGAGGCTGAGACCATTGCTCGGGCGTACATCACGGCCGAAGAGGCTAACGAGGCAAAGCGCCCCGAGCGAGTGGACCGGCCCCCAGAAGCCCCCAGAGCATCAGGCTGAAGAAAGAGGGACAGCGACGGCCAGTGCTTCCCGGAGCGCCGAAAGCAGCAGTGGCCCCCGCCGGGGCCCATAAAAGATTACAGCAGGACCTCTTTAAACGTCAGCCGTGCTAACATCCTGATGCAGATCCAGGATAAGAAGTTCTTAAAGTTGCCAAAGATGCCCAAGGGTCCCAGCGGCAATGACCAGACGAAGTATTGCCAGTACCACCGCTGCCTGGGACACTCAACCGAGAACTGCCGGACCCTGCAACAGGAAATTGAAGATCTAATCCGACGCGGACACTTGAAGCGGTTCGTGAAGGGCTCAGGGTAGGAACCAGCGACCTCCGACGGTGAAGCCAGTGAACCTCCAAGAGCCCGCACTGCCGCCGGCGTGGTCAATATGGTCTCCTCTACGGCCGCCGAGGATGCCAGGCGTGGGCAGCCGGAGACGATTTCCAGCAACAAGCGAGCAAGGATAGGGTTTAGGAATGATGTCATTAGCTTTAGCAGCGACGATATGGCTCATGTAACCTCTCCCCATACTGACCCCCTTGTTGTATCGGCCCTCATTTCAGGTGGTGGGGATGACTAACAACTGAAACAGGTTTTCATTGATAATGGAAGTTCTCAAAAGTTGCTGTATCTCACTGCCTTCCTTAAACTTGGACTGAAACGAAGCCAGATGAGAGCTGCAAGCGAACCCTTGTACGGCTTGGACAATGAGCCAGTCCCCGTGCAAGGGATAGTTCGGCTGGAAGTCACTATGGGAACCCACCCGCGCACCGTAACGCGAGAGCTGGCATTCCTCGTCGTTAACCTTCCATCCGTCTAAAATGCTATATTGGGAAGACCTTTCCTAACCGCCTTCGAAGCTGTGACGTCCATCCCACACCTGAAGGTGAAGTTTCCCACCACGTGGGGCATGGGTGAAGTCCTTGGAGATCAGGCATTAGGGCAGACGTGTTACCTGTCCCAGGTCAACCCAGCTGTGCCATGCTGCCCGGACGAAGATCTTGATCTCCGCGACGAGACATCGTTGCAACAAGCCCAGTCCGGAGAAGAAACTGAGGCAATCCCACTCAACCCTTCCGAGCCGGAATGGTGCATCAACGTGGGGAGATCCCTCCAACTTACAGAGTGTGACCGATTGATTACCTTCCTCAGGGCTAACTTCGACGTGTTCGTGTGGGTCCCCACGGACATGCCTGAGATACCAACCGAAGTCATAGTCCACAACCTGGGCCTTGACTCGAGCCGAAAGCTCATTCGGCAGAAGCTGAGGAACCACTCCGTCGAGAAGTTGGTCACCATCAGGGAAGAAGTGACGAGGCTCTTGGACGCTGGATTCATCAGAGAGGTCCAGTACCCGGAGCGGCTGTCCAACGTTTTCCTGGTAAAAAAGAGTAGCGGCAAGTGACGGATGTGCGTCGACTTCACGGACGTGAACAAGGCCTACCCCAAGGACAACTTTCCGCTTCCTAGGATTGACCAGCTCGTGGACTCAACGTCCGGGCACGAACTTCTGAGCTTCATGGACGCGTACTCTGGGTACGACCAGATCCGGATGGACCCAGAGGACGAGGAGCACACCTCGTTCATGACAGACCAGGGGACGTATTGTTACAAGATGATGCCCTTCGGTTTCAAGAATGCTGGCGTGACTTACCAGCGCCTTGTGAACAAGAAGTTCGAGGCTCAAATCGGATGGAACGTGGAGGTGTACGTCGATGACATGCTCGTGAAAAGCAAAATCGCCAGCAGCCACATTGACGACTTAGATGAGACTTTTCAGGTCCTCCGACGGCACGGAATGAAGCTCAATCCCGCCAAGTGTGCGTTCGGAGTGACCTCGGGGAAGTTCCTAGGCTTCATCGTGTCGTAACGCAGCATCGAAGCCAACCCAGAGAAGATCAATGCCATCCTCGGCTTGAACCCTCCGCGGACCATAAAAGAAGTATAGAAGCTGACCGGGCGAATCGCAGCCCTCTCGCGGTTCCTCGCCAAGTCAGCAGAAAAACACTTGCCCTTCTTCAAGGCCCTAAGGGACACCAAATCACTGGGATTCAAATGGAGTGGAGAATGCGACGAAGCTTTCAGGGAGCTGAAAACTTACCTCTCCAGCGCACCACTCCTAAGCTCGCCGCACGAAGGAGAAGACCTCTACCTCTACTTGGTCACATCGACAGCGGCCCTTAGCTCGGTGTTAGTTGCGGAGCACGAGGGCAGGCAACAGCCAGTGTACTACATAAGCCGGGTGCTGACTGACGCGGAGTCCCGCTATCCGCACGCTGAAAAGATGGCGCTTGCGCTTGTCTATGCGGCACGGAAGCTGCGACCCTATTTCCAGTCACACCGGATCGTCGTACTGACAGACCTGCCGCTGAAGTCGATCTTGCAGAAGCCGAAAACGTCCGGCCGGCTGGTTAAGTGGGCTGTCGAGCTGGGGGAATTTGACCTGGTGTTCCGGCCCCAACCAGCCGTGAAAGGACAGGCTCTGGCAGACTTTATCGTCGAAACGGCGACGCCGGCGCAGGAAGAAGACAGCAGCCCAGAAGGCATGGCAGGTGGCAACCCTCTTGCGTGGACCCTGAACGTTGACAGATCGTCTACCCAGGCAGGCAGCGGAGTTGGTGTCATGTTAAGGACTCCCGAGGGGATGGAGCTCGCATACTCCATCACACTGGCCTTCCCGGCCACCAACAACGTGGCGGAATACAAAGCCCTCCTCGCGGGCCTGAGACTGGCGAGGGAGTGTTCCGTGTGGTCGTTGATCGTGCGTAGTGACTCCGAACTTGTGGTCAATCAGGTGAAATGGAACTTTGACGCCTCGAACCTACAACTTGTGAGGTACTTGGCAAAAGTAAGGGCCCTGATCCCTGAGTTCGGTCGGTTTGAGATAGAACGCATCCCGAGATCAAACAACGAGCGCGCTGATCGACTGGCCCGGGATGCGGCCGCCAGGACCATGGAGCAGTACGCGAGAGAGCCCAGGGAAGTCCTGACCGCGCCTAGCATCGATGCAGAAGATGAAGAAGTGTTACGGGTCGACACAGGGAACAATTGGATGGCACCATATGTGAAGTTCCTAACTGAGGGGACCCTACCCGACGACATCAATGAGGCCAGGCGAATCAAGAAGACGGCAGGATGGTACACGGTCCTAAATGAGAGGTTATACAGGTGAGGATGCTCCACTCCCCTCCTAAAGTGCCTCACGTCAAAGGAAGCCAACTACGCGCTGGCTGAAGTGCATCTGGGGCTGTGCGGCTCGCACGTCGGTGGTAAGAACCTGGCATTCAATGTCGTGCGGCAAGGGTTCGATTGGCCCACCATGAAGCGGGACGCTATGGAATTCGTCCAGAGGTGTGAAAGTTGCTAGGTCCACAGCAATATGACGCACCAGCTGCACACGGAGCTGCACTATCTCCAATCCCCATTGCCGTTCACACAATGGGGGCTCGACATACTAGGGCCCCCGCCTTTGGCTGCCGGGCAAAGAAAGTTCTTGATCGTCGGCATCGACTACTTCACCAAGTGGGTGGAGGCCATCCCTCTCGCCAAGATCATGGAGCAGAACGCGACGGAATTCCTCCGTCAAGGTGTCATTTGCCGCTTTGGGATCCCTGAGGTCGTAGTGACCGATAACGGAACCCAATTCACCGGCAAGCGCTTCACGAAATACTGTCGCGACCTTCGCATCAAGCTGAAACATACGTCCATGGCGCACCCTCAAGCAAACGGACAGGTCGAGGTTACCAACCGCACATTGCTGCATGGATTGAAAACTAGGTTGGAAGACGCAGGGGGCTCCTGGACTGAGGAGCTACCGTCCGTGCTATGGTCGTATTGAACGACTGCGAGGGAGCCGACAAGGGAGACACCCTTTAACCTCTGCTTTAGGGCTGAGGCTATGGTCCCCGTGGAGCTGGGAATGCTAAGCCTACGGATCGAATGCTTCGACCCAGCCACCAATGAACAAAGGCTCCGGGAAAGTCTAGACCTGCTCTCGGAAGTTCGAGACGCCGCACGGCTACGGACCGCGGCCTATCAGCAGCGAGTCGCACCGTACTACAACAAACGGGTAAAGGCGCGCCCGCTGGAAGTTGTAGATCTGGTCCTCCGGAGCGTAGAGGCGGCGGGACAGACCACGAATAGGAATAAACTCTCCCCTGGGTGGGAGGGACCCTTCCTCGTCTCCGCAATCCTCCGGAGCGGAGCGTACAAGCTACGCGCCCAGAACGGCAAACTGGTCCCGCGGACCTGGAACGCCTCCAACTTAAGGAAGTACTATCAATGATGCTATATCGACTCAAGTAAGTCGCACACACATGCATCATAACGAATGCTTGGACATGAGCTTTATCTTTTGATTAACATGATCACTTTTCTTGTCACTTTGCATTCTCATATGTGTGAATTGGCGACATGCATTGCATCCTTAAATCATACGACCTAGACTGCCCCTAAGTCGGGAGGACAAGCGTCCATCCGTAAAATCAGTTCTTGGCCCAGTGCTGGGCGGTTCGAAGTCGATCGTCTCAGGACTCCACCACCACACCAGATGGTCCAGGGACGGCTTCATGCATCTTGGCTACGTGCTAGTGGGCCCAAGCGGCCCCCCAGAAATTGAGCCCTGCGCTAGACAGCGCGGAGGCAGCCAGCCGCAGGCTAAGATATCTCATCAAAAGGACCCAGGCGGTCCATCAAACAGGCTTCGTGCCAACGACCCAGGCGGTCAAAGCATCAGGCCTGGGGGCTTCTTAAAGTCCCCAATCTACAGCCGACAAAACCTTAGGGGGCAAACATTGCAGGCGTGCGGCGACCTTCTTGAACAGAAGAAAGCACCCTCAGTCTACAATGGTCATGGGCTAGGACCTCAACTTGGTGATTACAAGGGTTTGAGCAGGGGCCACACACCTCCCGCAATCGCACGAGACCGAGTCCTAGACCCGGGAGTCCGGTTACCGCGGCCTGACAACCGCACTAACCCTCGTTACGGCTCCAAGGGCTTGGCGATGACATCCGCACCACCGGATCGATCCTCCTAAACGCGCGAGCTGTGACGACATCCTCTTACGAAGGACGAGCACCACGCAAGAAGGTACCTGGATAGGGCCTTAACATCAGTAGCTCAAGAGAACATCACATTCAAGCATGAGAAATGATCCAACAGACTACAACAAACGGAGATAGCAAACGACATCCCACGATGGGTAAAGCACAAGTATAAAGAAGAAAAGGACGCTTTTCATTCATACATGAGGAACAAATATGGTACAAAAGCAAAAGATGGTCTAACAACCAACACCAGCAGAGACTAATCGGGCAAACTGGACGGACCAGCCTCATGAAAATCCTTCAGGAGGGGTGCCTCTTGTATCCCGGCGTTCCCCGGATGAAAGCCCCCCTCGGGGACGTGGGGAGCCACCATGGAGGCGATCCTGAGGCACAGGCGGATACCATCCCAATACCGAGTCTCCAGCGCCAGCCATGCTTCCGGCAGAGAAAACCGGCCAACCGTGTCTCTAACCAGCCAGGTAACGTGATCCTCCAAGGTGACGACTATGGCTTCCAGCTGCGCCACTCTCTGCTGCAGGCGCCCATTCTCCTCCTCGAGAGATACGAATTAGGCCCTTCCGTTGAAGATGGCCTACTGCATGTCCCCGTGAAGGGCGGTTAGCATCTTAAAAGGGTTGGCACCTCGTGAAGCCTGCATAAGAAGCATGTAACGGTAAAGGAAGACTAGGGGGAAATGGCCGTACCAGAGCAGGAGTAGCACTGGGAGAACGCGCAAGGTCACCCGAAGGAGCCTCTCCCTAGGGTTCCGCCCCTTCGCCAGCTGGAGGAGGGCTGACTGAAAGGCTGGCTGCCTTAGGAACCCTCGGCAGCTCCTGCCACGAGGACGTCCCGGCTTCCCCTTCGTCGGCCTGAACTGGATCAGCGGCAAGTGCGGTGCCATCCTCTGGAGACATGGCCAAACCTTCGGGGAGCCTATACTCCGAAATGGGCTCCACAAAGATCACTAAAGACTCCACAGGCCCCCTAGCCTCCGGTACCAGCGCAGGCGCAGCTGTAAACGGCCCCTCCGGGCCCTCAAGAACGATGACATCATCCGTCGCCTCTACAGTAGAGTGAGCGAGTGGGCTCCTAGTGGGTAGAGACTCCACCTCGCAGACTTCGCGAGCGGCTAGTCCCGCGACCGAAGTCGATGGCGGTTCGGCGGTTTCCCCCTGGCGACCCGCGCTCGCAGTCCCCTTTGAAGCTGGCAATCTGTCTCCTGGACCTCATCGTAGAAGTCCCCTCGGCTTCCCTTACCCTCTTAAAGGCAGCCTCGTCCTCATCGTCGTCCGTCGACGATTCCAACAATGAGCAGCTTTCCTCCTCGTTCCCTCCGGACGGTTGAGGAGCGGCTGCATCTCCCGGACCACTCTTGCCTAGTCCAGCAATCGCCCATCCCGAACGAGGCCCCGATTTGCAGGCCTCGAACGTGATGGAGGTCAGAAAGTTGCCCTGAATCGAGAACTTCTCCTCTTCAGACTTGATGGTAGATATCAGCTTCGCCGACTCAGCAGCATCCTCATCAGTTGGCTTGTCTTGAAAGTACTCTGAAATCAAACCCCACACTCTCGGGAGCTCAGAGTTAGGGGGCTCCTACAAAAAGAAAAAGCGCTCCTTCCACCCCTTCATTGAGTCAGGGTTGGTGCCGCGAAAGCAAAACCCCGTCTTGGGGGACATCAATACCCAGTCCTCTGACTCCATGAACCGGAAGATCAATCTGGCAGCCCTGGCATCAAAAGAGACGCCATTAAGGAAGGCAAAGACACACAGGGAGGCCAGATAGTGCAAGGCGTTGGGGTGCAGCCTTGCCATTGGAACCCCCAGCGCGTCCACCAGCGCATACAGCGTGCAATGCGTTAGGTAATGAAGCCCCCTTCAGATGGTACTCGTACACCGTAATGAAGCCCGTTGGAGGGGCGCTGGCTCTATCTAATGCACTGGGAGCACGATAACCCCAGTCACTGGGAAGGCCGTACTCAACCACGAGAGAGGAGATGGCCCCAGCGGTCAAGACGGACTTGGTGTTGTGAACACCATGACGCGCGGCTCTGGGAGCCTAAGAAGAAGAAGAGCTTTCTCTCTTTATCGTCATTTCTCTCTCAGAAGACGCAAGTACATTGCATAGAAAGCATCAGCAGAAGAAAGGAAGCGATCCATGATTGGTTTAAATAGGCAACGGAAAGCCAAAAGGCAGGAAACCAAAACGACACCACCACGGGAGATCAGGACACGTGCTGGCATCACAACGCACCACAAGATCCGAAATCATGTGCAATAATGGCGAAACGCCAGGCTAACAGGTGCGTCCCCTGGCAAGGATCCATGCTGGCGCTGCCGCATTAAATAGAGGCTCACAATAGTAGAGCCCATGGAGAAGCGATCGATAGCACGAAAAGGAAAAATCGATCAAGAAGCGGGAAATTCGGAAGACAAAACGGTGCGGCAAAATAACAACTTTCATTATATCAACGAATCCCATTACAACGGTTACAACAAAAAAAAAAAAGAAAAAGAAGAACGACAATGACAAAGGAGCTAATGGTCCCAATGGCCAGTGGAAGAGCTTTGGACGTGGTAGTCCACCAACTGATCTCAAGTTTTTGCGAGCGAGTTGCAAGGATCTAGAACACCCACGCGGAAGCCTGGATCCTCCAGCGAGGCCGACCTTCGGCAAAGCCTAACGGCGTCAAAGTCTGTTCCAAGACAGGGTTCACTCCCTCCGGCCAAAGCCTCATCCGCAGCTCCGACTGCAGCCTAGCGACCTCAGCCTCGTGTTGTTGCTTGAGTCGCTCAAGCTCTTCATCAAGCACCAATGCGCGGGATTGCGCATCCACATTGGCGCCAACGAGGCGAGTGATCCTGGCCTCCGCCCGCAGCCCGATGACCTCAGCCTCGAGTTGCCGCTTGAGTTGCTCAACATCTCCTTCAAGTGCCAATATGCGAGCCTGCGCCCCCACATTGGCGCCAACGAGACGTGTGGCCCTGGCCTCTGACTCGGCCCAAGCGCTTTCCAAATACGCGGCGCGGGCCCCCAACCACTCCACCTCAGCCGCAGCCGCCGCCCGACGCGGCTGGCCCCTCTCGAAACCCGGAGGCGCTCCCCGACTCCGAGAAGGGCCAGCGACTGTGGCTTTAGAGAGAGCCCCTCCTGAAGTGCCGGCTCCTGAAGACACGGGAGCATGAGAGCCGAACTCAGACTTGTCAGAGCAGCGTTCCGTGTCGATGGAGGTATCTTCCATTGATTTCGCAGCAAGGAAACGAGCACAGAAAGAGCAAACAGCCAGTGAGCGTGCAAATGCAAAGAAAAGCCAAGCTTCGGGAGAAAATGGCGTGTTTAAATAGGGGAGTTTTCTCCTGAAAAGATGGCAACTCCAAAGGACAGGAAGCATTAAGGCGTGGCCAATCGGGATTTTACACGTGGGAGGCTCCTGAAATCTCGCGTGTTTCCAAAGAGGGGCTCCACGACGCGACGTCTCCTGACTGCGCAGGAATTAAATGCACCGGTCACCCCAGAAGACGCGACCGCTGACAGCGACTCCTCAAGCTCCTGTAGAGTTACACGTGGATCTCTAGGGAAAAACGCCCGGCAATGGAAAAATACGCACATGAACAAGATGAAAATGGAGGCAAAAAGAAGCTGCTTCTTTTATTGATCAAGGCTTTCATACAAAATACAAAGTTGGCAACAATAAAGCTATGAGAAAGATGAAGGAAAACTGCGGTGCGAAGCCCCGTATGCTCCCGTGCTGTGCCTCAGATGAGCTTGGCGAACGTGATCCACATGAGATCCCCACGGCTGGGGCCGTCGGTGGTTCACCGAGCGGACTGGTTTGGAGGCGCAGAGCATCCCCAGGTGGAAGTCGCCAGAGTCCAATCCACCAGGGTGCAGGAAGCACCAAGGCTAGGAAAGCACTCAGAGGAAGTAGGGTGAGAAACCCAGCTCGCGCGGAGGGCTACTGACCTCGCATCCTTCTATGGCTGGCGCTCTAGCTTGACGCGTGGGAAGAGCACCTACGAAAGCCTTCACCTACAAGTGAAGATACCCGCAGGGATTCCGCCGAGGCTCTGCCCCAGGTCAGCCGAGCCACAGCCCGTGAAGAGATGCACGACGATGGCAGAATGGCTGAGCCACTCTCGTTAGCACGGAAGACAAACACCGAGATGAGAGTTAAGGTAGTCTTCATCAAGAACTTTAAGCATTTGGCTGATCCATCCAACTCCCTCTCGAATGCCCGCCAAGGGCGGGGAAAGCCAGAATCTTCTCATTGTCTCTCAGCCGGCTGATAAGGGATGAACTCCACTCGCATGGGTACTTCTCCTATTTATGGGCAGGGCGTAGGTCATCCTCTTTCTCAACGCAGCACGGCATCTAGCAGACGTCTCTCATGAAACAGGGGAGACCCTTGGTCAGACACAACCCAAGGCGCGTGGATCTCACCTGGTAAAGTAACGAGTCGTGGCAGCGCCTGAAAAGCCTGCCCTGGCTCCTAGGGAAGGCGCGAGTTTAGGAAACGACAAAAGATGATGCGGCACGAGGAAGGATGTGAGGCTACAGAATGGGCCCAAGGGACATGCCAGGCCCGACCACTGGCCAGCCCAGGCATGGGGGGCTAGTGTTGGGTCCCATGTCCTGGCCCATGAAGAATTTCCAAGCCCACAAAGGATTCAGCAGCCCGCAGAAGGTCCAAAAGCCCACGTGAGATGGTTAGCCCAGCCCAATGGTCAAGGAACGCGTGCAGAGCCGGTGCTAGCAGAAGGCAACGGGACAATGCAACACATTTAATGCGATTGCCGGAAAACCGATGAAATGGCGGAAAGGCTAGCCAATATAGGAGTGACTGGTGCAGTGCCAACGGCACCCGCTGCCGTCTGCAGACAACCACCCAATCCCCTCTCAGGGAAAAATCGGGCATGGCCGGCAGCGCTCAGAAAAGTGCCAGCCATGGCAAAAGGACAACCAATGTGACCGGTGGTCCGCAACAGTGATCAGCGGCTCAACGGGCATTTTGGCGCCCAGAGTCCAATGGGGAGAGGCCTATAAGAGCCATTACATCCCACAGAAAAAGGGGATCGGGAACATCTTCGTCTAGGGCTTCTTTCTGAAACTGGATTCCAACGACGAATCAAACTGGACAACTCCCTTCTTCTCTACATGATCGCAACAAAGTAATGAGCCGGAACTGAGGATCACCTCATTTCCACCGGCAATAGCCAGCTCGCTTCCTCCTCCCAACATCTCCTGAGATTACGAGAAAGTTAGCCACCCGCAGCGATGCACCAAGGGAGCCAGGCCCCCCACCACCTGCTCATTGCATTCTCCATATCAAACACGAGCATCCCTCACGCTTTTACAACTTATGCACATTGCGCATTTCTGTGCAATTGTTGATGTGCAACTTATGGGAAAAGCTTGCATATTTAATGGTTCTACTCACTAAATTGAACTTAATGATGAAAGTTGTTATGCTTTTTATACATATAATTGGAGGGGTAGTTTGGAGTAGTTGTGTTTGATAACATATAAAATTAGATGACTAAAAAATATAGAAAAGATGATTACATATTATTTCTCTCTTGTCATATAGTCTGAAATTTTCTTTGACTATTATAAAGATAATTATTGTTGGGTCCAGTACCGGTAAGACCCAGAGAAACTCAAGGCCCAATCCATGAAGCAGCTATCCAAGCAACTATCTCGGCCTAGTATTCGAAACTACTTGCGTGGGAGCCCAGTACTCGCAACCAATCGACACCACCTGCACGGGGCAGGTACAGCATAGAGGAAACGAGCCAATAAGGAGAAGGTCAACGCTACCAGCCGCAACTCGCACCGCTGTCTGCAATTCTCCAATCAATCCCAGCGCAAGAGGTAGACCAAGCGTGGCTTGCGACACACAATGGTCTCCCCACCACCATAAGGCGACAACTGACGTGCCGGCGACCACCACTGGGTAACGGCCGACGAATCCCTACAAGAAGGATTCTCGCGCCCAAAGCCCCAAACCAATGAGCCTATAAATTTTCTCACCTTTCACAGGAAAAGGGATCCGATTCCCAATTCCTAAAAATATAGCTTGGCATTAGGCACTGAGACACGCTCTCCTGGAAACACTACTCTCGAACGTTCGCCCAAGCCAAACTCGCTAGCCTTCTTCAGGCTACGAGAGTGAGCCACCTTCTGCGGTGCATATAGGGTGCCGAGCCTCCCACTAACGCTCATAAAATCCCTCACTCTTGCATCCATACACTTCCATTATATATACAGTATATTTCTGCGCACCTTTAAGCATGCGCCTCTTTCTGTTTATTACGGAAAGTTGTTGACTTCAGCATCGGAGTATTTTCAATTCGAGAAATTTTATGGGGCCTCTAACCTCTCATTTATAGTTTGTATTGTGTAGGTTTTAGGTTCATAGTGACGGAGACTGGATCCATTCGAGATTCAATTTGGATCAGGAATCTGAAAGCTCCCTAATCCATATGACAACTCGGGACCCAGGATGTAACATTGGCACCGTCTATGGGAACGCAACAAAAAGTATAGCATCTTCCTTCAACACTTACTCCTTTATGACAAGATGGTCAACACTCGAGTGCAAGTCAGCGCCCCAGTGAGAGATGCAGCCACTCACGGCGACGACCCTTTAGTGGGTAGCCATGCTGATGTCCGTCCGCAGCTTGACGTTCACCAGCTAGTGGCCGAAATGGGCGACATGAGGCTAATGCTTTAAGCTCTCTGTACCCAGATGGGCACGCAGTGGATGGGGCCTGCTCCCCCAACACCTTAGGCGTCATCCTCTAGGCAGAGGAAGTGTCGCACCAGACCCCCCAAGGGCAGATCAGATCGGCCTGATGACGTCGAGATGCAGGCGGCCTCCGACAGTTGGATCCAGTCAGCAGCTGAAAGCCATCCTAGCCGGGATGAGCGGGAGGAGAGCTCAGAGCGACGTAACCCCTGTAACTCTCGTAGTGAGAGGAGGCAGATAGCCGCGGACACATACAGTGTGCGGCCACCTCGTGCGGAAAGTCGCTGCAACCGACAAGCTTAGCACCACCAGTAGGGTACATGGAGCTCTGCAATTTCATCAATGTGTGGAGGAGCGAGCATGACCCGCTAATGGAGGAAAATGTGAAGGTGCTCTGGGACCTCCTACACAAGAAGAGGCCAGTGCGGTCTTCCACTAACCACTGACCTGCGAAGATCGCCTTTCATCATGGATCTTCGGACTCAGCCATTCCCCCGCAAGTTCAAAATGTCAACACTGGATGAGTATGATGGGAGCAAGGATCTAATAGACCATCTCAACTACTTCCGCACTCACCCGTTTCTCCATAGAGCGAGCGAGGCCATGATGTGCCAGTGCTTCCCCATCACCTTCAAGGGGGACGAACTGCTTTGGTTCTATGGCCTCCCGCCAAACTCCATCCGTTCCTTTGACGAGCTTGCAGACTATTTCTTGAGCCAATTCGCCTCCAGTTGGAGAGAAGAGACACAACCCTGACACCTAGTCCGCCTCCGCCAGAGGACGGACGAAAACTTGAAGCGATTCCTCAATCGCTTCATCACTATGGCGTGCTAGATCCCCCAGCTATCTGATGAACTAACGCTCAATACCTTTGTTGCCACCTTGGCGACAGGGGACTTCTTCAAGCACCTGTCGCACCTGTACCCTCAGTCCTTTCGGGAAGTAGAGGCCATCGCCTGAGCCTACATCTCGGTTGAGGAGGTCAACAAAGTGAATCATCTTGAATGCGTGGACCACTCTTCAGAAGGGTCGAAGCCAGCCGCCGAGAAAAAGAGGAACAGCGATAGTGGGTGCTACCTGGAACGCCGCAAGCAGCGGTGGCCTTCGCCGGGATCTAGGAGGGAGTACGGGCCAACATCTCTGACTCCCCTAAACGATACCTGCGTGAACATCCTGATGCAAATTCAAGATGAAAAGTTCTTCAGGTGGCCGAAAGCACCGGAAGGCCCAAGCGACAGTGACCAAATGAAGTACTGCTAGTACCACCATTGTCTGGGACATTTCACGGAGAACTGTGGGACATCTCTGGGAGAATATCTGATCCGTTGCGGACACCTCAGACCGTTCGTGAAGGGCTCGGGGCAAGCCCTCGCAGCCTCAGAAGGAGAGACGAGCGAGCCTCCAAAGAACCGAACGGCTGCTGGCGTGATCAACATGATCTCAACCGTGCCGGCCAAGCGCAGCCCGAGCAGACTTCCAGCAGTAAGAGAGTGATGATAGGGTATAGGAGTGATGTTATTAGCTTTAGCGGTGATGATATGGCTCATGTAACATTTTTCCATTCTAATCCCCTTGTTATATCTGTCATCCTTTCAGATGGTATTATTGATCACCAATTAAAACGAGTCTTTGTTAATAATGGAAGTTGTATCTTATTATCTTCTTTAAGTTTGGATTGAGAAGAAGCCAGATGAAAGCAGCCGATGACCCTCTATATGGTTTGGACAACGAACTTGTACCTGTATAGGGGGTCGTCCAGCTGGAGATTACGATGGGAACCTATCCGCATATTGCAACGCGAGAGCTAACGTTCCTTGTTGTCGATCTACCGTCCGCCTACAACGCCATCCTGGGCAAACCATTCCTCACGTTCTTCAGGGCTATTACTTTGATCTCTCATTTAAAGATGAAGTTTTTGACCCCATACGGAGTAGGAGAGGTGCTCGGTGATCAGGTGACGGGATGGACGTGTTATCTGTCCCAAGTTGCTCCAGCGATGCTAGACCGCATGGACGGAGACTTGGACCTCTGTGATGAAGCTATGCTACAGTAAGTCCAAGTAGGGGAAGCAACCAAAGTGATATCTCTAGACCCCGCCGAGCCGGAGAAGTGCGTAAATATCAATAGCTCTCTCATTATAGCCAACCGCGTTCGGTTGATTAGCTTTCTTCGGAAGAACTTCGACGTATTCGCGTGGGTTCCTGCTAACATACCCAAGATACCAACCGGAGTAATGGTCCATAAGTTGGGCCTCAATCCCGATCATAAGCCCGTTAGGTAAAAGTGTAGGAACCACTCTATCGAGAAACTAATAGCCATAAGGGAGGAAGTGAAGAAACTTCTAGACGTCGGATTCATTAGAGAGGTCCAGTACCAGACTGACTATCCAACGTTGTGCTCATGAAGAAGAGCAATGACAAGTGGTGGATCTGCATGGACTTCACCAATGTAAACAAGGTTTGTCCTAAATAAAGCTTCCCGCTCCCTCGGATCAATCAATTGGTGGACTCTCCGTCCGGGCATGAGCTCCTGAGTTTCATAGACGCCTACTCAAGCTACAACCATATCAGGATGGACTTGGACGATGAGGAACACACCCCATTCATAACTAACCAGGGAACATATTACTATAAGGTAATACCCTTCGGCCTTAAAAACGTCGAAGCAACCTACCAGTGCATCGTGAACAAGATGTTTGAGACCCGGATCGGAAGGAACATGGAGGTATATGTCGATGACATACTTAAGAAAAGTCGACTAGCTGACGACCATGTTCGTGATTTAGGGGAGACCTTCCGGGTACTCCGAGCTCATAGGATGAAGTTCAACCTGGCCAAATATGCATTTGGGGTGACCTTCGGCAAGTTCTTAGGCTTTATTGTGTCCCAGCATGGCATAGAAGCTAACCCGGAGAAAATTAGAGCCATCCTCGATATGAACCCCTGTAGACCATGAAAAAAGTCCAGAAACTCACAGGGCACCTGGCGGCCTTATCGTGATTCCTGCCCAAGTCCACGGAGAAATAACTGCCATTCTTCAAGGTGCTCAGAGGGACTAAAGCGTCCAGATTTCGATGGACAGATGAGTGCGATGAAGCATTTTGAGAGATGAAGATGTATCTAGTCAGCCCATCTCTCTTGAGTTCACCATTTGCCGGTGAGGATCTGTATCTCTACCTGGCCACGTCAGACACAGTACTTAGCTCAGTGCTCATCAAAGAGTACGAGGGCGCACAACGACCCATGTACTACGTGAGTAGGGTATTGTCAGATGTGGAGACTCACTACCCGCATGCAGAGAGAATTGTGCTGACCCTCATTTATTCAGCGTGGAAGCTAAGTCCCTACTTTCAAGCACACCGGATCATCGTCCTAATAGATCAACCCTTGAAGTCAATCCTACAGAAATCGGAGACCTTCGGGTGGCTAGTCAAGTGGGTTATAGAATTGGGAGAGTTCGACATGGAGTTCCAACCATAACCGGTTCTTTAGGGCTAAACTCTAGCAGATTTCATCGTCGAGGTAGCAACCCCGACTCTAGACGACCCACACAGCCTGAAGAGTTTGGACGCACTGGGCATTCCATCAAGGATCCTAAATGTAGGCGGATCATCCACCCAAATAGGCAGCAGAGTTGGAGTCGTGCTTAGAACACTAGACGGTACAAAGATCAAGTACTCTGTTGCACTGACCTTCCCTGCCGCTAATAGCGTGGCTGAATACGAAGCCCTTTTTGCAGGATTTCGTCTAGCAAATGAATATTTTGCCAAATCACTGGTTATGTGCAGTGACTCGGAGCTCATGGTCAATCAAATCCAAGGGATTTTCGAGGCATCAAACCCTCGGCTCGTGAAATACCTCACGAAAGCAAAAGCCTAGATCCAGCCGTTCGAGCGTTTCAAGATCAAACACATACCTAGAACCGAAAATTGGAAAGCAGACTAGTTGGCTAGGGACATAGTTGCAAGATCTCCAGAGCAGTACGCCAGGATCCTGTGGGAAATCCTAACTGCACCTAGTGTGGACGGTTCAGACCAGGAAGTATTGCAGATTGACGAAGGCGACAATTGGATGACCCTATATTGTAGGTATCTGGCGGATGGCACGCTACCTATGAATGCCGACGAGGCCAAGCGGATCAAGAAGATAGCAGGTTGGTATGTGATCCTCGATGGCAGGCTATACGGGCGGGTATTCCACTCCCTAGCTAAAAATGCCTGACCCCTGAGGAGGCTGAGTACGTACTAAGAGAAATCCATCTCGACATATGCAGCTCACACATCGGAGGAAAGAACATCGCATTCAAAATCTTGCAGCAATGCCTCTTCTGGCCCACGATGAAGTGCGACACCCTGGAATTCGTAAAGAAATTTAAAAGCTATCAGGTTCATGGATCCATGGTGCACCTACCTCTTACGGAGCTGTATAGTCTTCAGTCCCCGTGGCCGTTCATACAATGGGGGCTCGACATCCTCGAACCCATGCACTTGTTCTCTGGACAAAGAAAATTCCTCATTATCGGCATTGATTATTTCATCAAATTTGTAGAGGCAGTTCCTCTGGCACGGATCATGGAGTAGAATGCAACGGAGTTCCTCCACCAAAATATCATTTACCATTTTGGGATTCCTGAAGTTGTAGTGACTGACAACAGAACCTAATTCACCAGCAAATGGTTCACTAAGTACTTTAAAGCCTGCGCATCAGGCTAGTTCATATATCTGTAGCGTTCCCTCAAGCAAACGGACAAGTCGAAGTCACCAACTGCACGCTGCTACACGAACTAAAAACCAAACTTAAGGATGCAGGAGGCTCCTGGGTCATTGAGTTATCTTCCGTGCTCTGGTCATATCAAATAATCCTGCGGAAATCAACGAGAGAGACAGCCTTCAACCTTTGCTACGAAGTTGAAGTGGTTGTCCCCATTGAAGTGGGACTTCCTTACCTATGGGCTGAATGCTTCGATTTAGCCACCAACTCCCAGAGACTCAGGGAGTGCCTTGACTTGCTCCTGAAAGTTCACGACGAGGCCTACCTGAGGACTACAGCCTATCAGTAGCATATCGCACGGTACTACAATAAGTGGGTGAAGGCACGCCAGCTCGAGGTTAGAGACCTAGTCCTCTGGAGTGTAGAGGCCATCAGAAAGGCCACTAGAAGGAACAAGCTCTCCCCTAGCTGGGAAGGCCTGTTCCTCATCTCAGCAATCCTCCAGAGTGGAGCACACAAGCTACGCATCCAGGACTGCAAGTTGGTCTCGAGGACCTGGAACACCGTCAACCTCAAAAAATATTATCAGTAGGACAGAGTTAGCCCAGGTAAGGTATGCACGTACACCATGAGGAATGCTTATAAATGTATTGTGTATTTCCATTTAATAAAGTTGATCATTTTTGTTATTTTGTGTATCCATTCATATGAGTGTTTTCATACATGACACTCCAAAAAATAAAACGACTTGAACTGCCCCTAAATTGGGCAGATCCTCATCCGTCCGTAAACCAGAGTCTTGGCTCCGCACCAAGTGGCCTGAAAGCGGCCATATCCCAACCTCGACTTCGCATTGAGTGGCCCAAAGCAGCCCCAACACCTTGGCTCTGCGCCGAGTGGCCCGAAAGCGGCCATACCCAGACTTTGACTCCACGTCGGAAGGGTCTTAAGTGGCCCACCAACCTAGCTTTACGCCAAACGACCCAGAAGTGGTCATACTCAAATCGCGGCTCTACGTCAAAGGGCCCATGCGGCCCCGAAAACCTTGGTTTCGTACCAAATGACCCAAGCGGTCAAAGTGCCAGGCCTGGGGGCTTTTGAAGTTCCCAACGTACAGCCACTAAAACCTTAGGGAGCAAGAATTGTAGGCATGCAGTGACCTTCTTTCAAAGAAGAGAGTACCCTCAGTCTACGATGGTCGTCGGCTAGGACCATGCACACGAGAGCAATGATGCCTTGAGTAGGGACGAGCACCTAAGACAAGTATTGTATGCGAAAAAGCCTAAGACCTGAAGTCCGACTGTTGCGGCCTGAAAACCCAGCTTGCCCTTAGTGTGGCTCCATGGGATTAGCGACAAGTCCACCCTACTGGACCGAGCTTCCCACTAAATCTGCAAAGATGCGATAACATCCTCTGACGAAGGACGAGTATAGCGCAAGAAGGCACCGAATTGGGGCCTTGGTAACAATAGTTTCATAGCTTAGCCTCTAATACATGAACAAAGATTCAAAAAGCTGCATCATGTGGCCGAAGTCATCAGGTGTGAGAAAAAATAACTGCCTTTCATTTATCAAAGACAAGTGACATCACAACACGGCACTATGCAATGAAAAATGCAAGAGCTACTCTGATCCTACGAGTTTGGCGGCCGACCATCTCCCAAGAAGTCTCTCAAGATGGAGCTGTCGGGAACTCCAGCGTTCCCTAGATATAAAATAGCCACAAAAACTCCCAAAAGTGCAATGGAGACGATTTTGCGACACATGTGGATATCATCCCAAAATCTAGCATCGAATGCGAGGTGCACTTCTTCCAAAGTGAGCCACAGCTTGAGGTCAGTGGTGAGGTGAGATATATCATCCCCCATGGTCGAGGTCCATCCCCTCCGCTGCTCGACCTCTTGCCTTAGCTACCGAGCCTCCTTTGTAAGCCGTTCGCCTTCCTCCGCCAGCCGCCTGTTCTCCTCCCTCAGTTGTTCGCCTTCCTCCGTCAGTCGCTTGTTCTCCACTCTCAATTGTTCACTCTCTTGCGATAGTTGCCCGACCTATTCCTTCAGTAGCTTGTTCTCATCCCTGAGCGCAGTGGTCTCAGCTCCCATTCGTTGTGCTGTCTAGTGCATGGACTCTTCCCTAACCTAAAGAAAGAAATCGAGCAGTTGAGCACTCACCATATTGAGAAAGACGAACCCCTCAGGGACCTGCAAGAGTGAGCAAGGAGTTAACAAGTCTCAGAGTTCCAGTCTGCCAAAAAACACAATGACCAAGGCAATCGCACCTAAGTAGAGAATGCGGTCATGTGACTAGGCCCACCTCCCCAATGCTAGCACACTTGGAAGCTCCAAGTGCCTAATAGCAACCTCTGCGGAGCGGAGAGCATCCGGACTCACAGACAATGAGGAACACCTTGGGGGCTCCGGTTCCTGAACTACCTCCATCACCATCTCCTCCGGGGCTAGGTCAGCACCAAGCGGACTAGCATCCCATCCAGCCATAGTCTCCTCCGTAGCAGCGGCGCCCTCCTGGACACGAACCTCCTGGGACACTCTATCGAGTGATCCCATGAGCTCCAAAGCCTAAGGCGGCCCTGGTATAGACTCTGGAATGCCAACCTCCTCTACCTCTCCTGACTTGGGTGTGTCGACCTCCACTATTGGCACGTCCTCAGCAATTGCCTCTGGCTGCTCCAAATTGACAAAAGTACTTATGGGGGATTCCCCTCCAGAATGAAACTCCACCATGGGAACTCCGTACTCAGCCAACATCATAGCTGGTATTGGCGAGTGCTCAGCCGTCCCTTCCCGCAGCTCCGAGCTTGTCACCCGCTCCGGAGGACACGTACCAAGTGCAGTAGGCTCCGCCACCTGTCTCTGTGACCTCCGGGTGGAGGTGCCACCAGCATCTCTCAGCCTTTTCAGGGGAGCCTCCACCTCCTCCTCAGACTAGGTCTCCAACAACGAGATACTTTCCTCCGAAAGTTCCCTTGATGGCTCGTGTAGCACGAGGGCATCAGACTTCTTCTCTAAGCTGGGGATCACCCATCCAGACTCCGGTCCCCACCTGGCAGCCTCGAAAACATGCGGGGTTAGATAATGACCTTGGTTTGAAAACGTCTCCATCTCCGAGTGCATCGCTGCGATGAGTTTTGCCGAGTCACTCTTCTCTTCGAAAGTCACTCCCTTGCTGAAATACTCGGGGATCAGACCCCGCTTGTTGGACAATTCCGAGTCCGAGTGCTCCTGTAGGAAAAAGAACCGATTCTTCTAATTCTTCACCGAGTCAGGGTTGGTATCCTTGAAGTGAAAGCCAGCTTGAGGAGACATTGAAATCCAGTCTTCGGACTTAGAAAAACAAAAGACTACCTTCGCCGCCTTCGCATTAAATATGCAAGAATGAAGGCGGCCAAAAATGGATAAGGTAACTAAATAACGGACAACGTTCAGATGAAGCCTCACAACGGGAACATGCAACGCTTCAACAAGTGCATACAGATTGCACACCATAGGGTAGCGAAGCCCACCATTCAGATGGTGCTCATAAATGGAGATGAAACCCTCTAGAGGGGCGTTGACTCTACCAAGGAAGTCAGGAGCACGGTAGGCCGAGTCGATGGAGATTCTATAGTCCACTATTAGGGCAGCAATGGTGCTCTCCATCAAGACGGACCCAGTGTTGTTAACCCCATGACGAACAACGCAAGAAACTCGGGAAGAGGAAGGGGATCCTTTCTTCTTTGCCATCTTTCTCTTTCTTTGGAATAAGCCAAAAGCCTTCAGCACAAGGAAACATAAAACAGGAGATTTTACTAAAGCATCGCTTAAATAGGCAATGAGGTGCCAGCACGCAGGAAAATTCAAACGACGCCTTTGCTTAGTAGCTAGGCCACATGCCCACTCAGTAGGAGCACCGCGAGTCCCAAGCAACAGCCAATCATGGCCCCTGCCAGACTGAAGATCGACATCGCTTCAGCCGCTTGCCAGAATCTCGACTGTCATACCTGTATTTAATGCAGATATCCTGATTGCTAGGGACAGCGGCAGAAAGACTCCCAAGGCAAGCGTGTGGGAGAAATAATGGGCCACTCAAGCACAGTAGACGACAGAAAATAAACGGTGCAGCTAAATATAAAGTTTTATTATCTAATTCATTAATAACTCTTTTTTACAGAAGCTTGCGGCCGCAAAGCATAACTAACGGCCTCCTCCAGACGCAGAAGGATCTAGAGTCGTGTACTCCATCAGGTTCTTGCGTGTTAGGGCGCCTGAGTTTCAAGAGTCGAGAATACTGACGTGGAAGTTTGGGTCCTCCAGCGAGACTAGTCTTCGGTTGAGATGGACGCCGTTCTGGAAGTTCTTTTCCAGTGCAGGACCGACGTCCTCCGGCAAAAACATTGACTTCAGCTCGGCCCCCATCCGCATGCACTCCTCTCCGAGCTGCACCCAAAGTAGCTCAAGCTCCTCCTGAAGAGCCAGTATGCAGTCCTAAGCCTAGACACCCTTACTTTTGATTCAGCCCACACCCCCTCAAAGTATGCAACGCAAGCCCCCGTCTGCTCAATCTCACCTACCGCAACCTGCACCCTGACTTCAAAGTCTTCAACGGCTCGGGCAACTCGATGAAGCTAGGGATCCACCCTCCTGGACCTACGACGCCACGAGGAAGCGGGCGCCTCCTCCCTCTCAAAGCCTAGAAGCGCCCTCAAAAATCGCATCGGGCCCACAACAGTGGCCACTAAATGGCAGCCCTCTGCTACCACTGTGCCAAGAGCAGTCTCGCGGTGGATCCCTGAAGCGTAAGTGTCTCTTACAGATTCTTTGGAAGAAAATTTAGATACTAATGACGAGGATAACCTTTTCATTGAAACTGTAACGTGAAAGGAGAAAGACAAAAAGACCCAAAGGCAATGCAAGGCTTTGCGTTGCCAAAGTAACAATGGGGCACAAAGCCTTGGAGGGAACTCAAGCGTTTAAATAGTCAAAGGCCTACGGTGAAACGACGTCGTTCTAGTACCAAAGCATTCTGGAGGGAACCAACCGGCTCCTCCCACGTGGCAGATCCCTGAAGCGTTGCGCCTTTCCAAAGAAGTCATTATGATGTGACGCCCCAAAATCCCCCACGCAATCGATGTGTCAAACCAACCGGCGGATGTGATGTCAGCCAGTAGCGTTTGATCTCCTCGAGTAGCCAGCTTTAGCAATCCCTTTGCACCGCATCCTCTCATCGACAGTCAGCGTAGAGACTCGAGGGAAGGTGCTGGCAAAGGTGGGCCGTAGGCAACTGGGAGCTCTCAAACGTGCGAATCAGCACGTGTGACGAAAAAAGAAGCCCTACAACCTGGGGGATGTAATGCACCAAGTGACAAAAAGGGAAAAGATTCATGCGACAGGCGAAGACAATAAAGGAAATTACTATTACTTTTATTAATCAAAGTTCCTTTACAAATATATAGTTCGCAACAGGAAAAGTACAAGAAAAAGGAAGAAGATATGGCACGGGTTATAAATCCCGGAGCGACCACCCTAGATGCTTGGAGCGTGGTTGGGGGAACGTGATCTACATGGGATCACCATGGCTCCATCGCTGGAACCCCAACTCGCCCAAGCACCGGGACCATCGGTGTTGGCTAGCTCTTGCGGGCTAGCCCAATGCTAACTACAAAGACAGGGCCAATACCCGCAGCGGGAGTCTCCGACAGGGACTCAAAGAGCCTGCGCTCCCCTACGGAGACTCCATCCTTCACCTCACCTCCAAATGGCACATATGATGACCCAAGTGGAGTGAAGACTGCGAGCGATGCCCTACCCCGGAGACAAAGAGCCTCATGATAGCTACGCCACGATTCTCCACCGCACCAGAGATCACCACAACCTGGAGGGAGGCACACGACGATGGCAGAATGGCCCTGCCATCCTCATCAACATGAGGAGCTGCCCGTGGTGAGGGCATGAGGACAATTTTCGTCAGAAGCTTTGGATCTCCAACTAGTCCATTCGACTGCCTCGCGGACTCCTACCAAAAGAGGGACGAGCCAAGGCCCTCGCATTGCTCCTCCAAAATCAGCCAAGGGATGAGCTACACCGATTGAAGAACTCCTCTATTTATAGACGAACCAGCATCCTACCCGCGCTTAGCACTCTCCCCAGTACTATTCATTCATGAAGAAGGAAAGTCCTCAATACAGATGCGATCTTAGGTGTGCGAATCTATCCCTTCAAGGTATCGAATCATTGCGGCACTTGAAAAGCCTACATGACTACCTGGCGAAGGCGCAATGCCAGAAGAAGATAAAGCCTAGCACATCTCGAGGAGGGCAGCACGGTGACCAGCTGGACCCGAAGCAGATATGCTAGGCCTCAACCACAAGTCGGTCTAGGCATGGGGGGTTAGTGTTAGGTCTAGTACCGGTAAGGCCCAAAGGAACACAAGGCCTAATCCATGGAGTAGCAGTCCAAGCAGCCATCTTGGCCTAGTGTTCAAAACTGCCTACAAGGGAGCCTAGTACTCACAACCAATCGGCACCACTTGCATCCCGTTAATACAGTTGTAGGGGGTAGATTCAGCGTAGAGGAAATGAGCCAATGAGGAGAAGGTCAATGCTGCCAATTGCGGCTCGCACCGTTGCCTACAGTTCTCCTGCCAATCCCAACGTAAGAGGTAGACCAAACATGACTTGCGACACACAATGATCTCCCCACCACCACAAGGTGACAACTGACACACCGGCGACCACCACTGGGCAACGACTAATGAATCCCTATAGGAAGGATTCTCGTACCCAAAACTCCAAGCTAAGAAACATATAAATTTCCTCTCCTTTCATAGGAGAAGGGATCTGATTCCCAATTCCTAAAAATACAGCTTGGCATTAGGCACTGAGACACGCTCTCCTAGAGACACCGCTCTTCAACGTGCGCCCAAGCCAAATTCGCCAGTCTTCTTCAAGCTACGAGAGTAAGCCACCCTATGTGGTACATATAGGGAGCCAGGTCTCCTACTAACGTTCATGAAATCCCTCACTCTTGCATCCATACACTCCCATCGCATACATAGCATATTTTCGCATACTTTTAAGCGTGTGCCTCTTTTCGTTTATTGCGGAAAGTTATTAATTTAAGCGTCGAAATATTTTTGGTGGAAAAAATCCCACCAGGCCTCTGACCTCTCGTTTGTGGTTTGTATTGTGCAAGTTCCAGGTTTATAGCGATGGAGATCGGACCCATTCGAGATTCGATTTGGACCAGGAATCAGAAAGCTTACTAATCCGTACGACAACCTGAAACCCGAGAAGCAACAATTATGTATATTCCTTTTTTTTCAATAAGTAATGATTATAATTAGAAATTATTTTATAAAGCTAATCATTAAAAAAATAAATTCAAATTAGCATCAATTATAAATTATGGGAGATCAAATACCAACTACATTAATGCAGAATTTAAATTTATTTTTAAACTTTTTAATTTGAATATTGTATATTACAAATTTAAATAAGAATTTAGATATTTTGTGACTAACTTCCTAGTTTTCTATTCGATACTCATGTGAGTAAAATGCTACGTGTTCTAGAAAGATTTAGGATAAAAGATGATGGGTATGGTGACTCATAGACCGTCCTACAAACTTAGCCTGCAAAAGGAAGAATGCCTAGAAGATAGATGTCCAACAGGATGCTTCTTTAGCCCAATGATCTAAAAGGAAACGCAAGTTGTGACGGAACGGATTTTTTTTTTTTAATGATTCCATTATTCATAACACAATTGAAAACCCAATTGGGTGCAACACAGGATCACAGATGCCATCTAGGACTCACATACTTTTAACCATAATAAGAATAGCGGAAGTTATTCTAATACTTACGGAAGCATTCATATTCATTTCAAAATATTCATTTCTGAGTACATAGCCAAAATGATCAACCATAAAAGTTCATCGGTCATTACAATAATATTTCTCCAAAATAAGCTTCCGAGGTCTTTAATCCTTCAGACAAGCTCTAATCATTCCAACTCGTCAGGCATAAGCTCCAAAGCTTCATCTGTGGGGGGGGAAAAACATAAAACAGTGAGGCGATGCTCAGTAAGGTACATGCATATGAACTATAAAACGGTTATGCCAAAAACGATCATATAACCATGCGGAACCAGAACGTTTAATCAAAACATCATCTGGTCAAAATATACTATAACGATATTAAATCTCATGCTTCATACTTCGTTACACTGTAGACTGTAAAACAATAACTATAAACTTTACTGATGCATGGTAAAACTGAAAATAATACTCTATACTGTTCACTGTCATCTTTTCGCTGTATATGATTCATTATCACCTTTTTACTGTATATAATTCATTATCATCTTTTCACTATACGATTCATTATCATCTTTTCACTGTACGATTCATTATCATCTTTTCACTGTACGATTCATTATCATATTTTCACTATACAATTCATTATCATCTTTTCACTGTACGATTCATTATCATCTTTCCACTGTACGATTCATTATCGTCTTTTCACTGTATGATTCATTATCATCTTTTCACTATACGATTCATTATCATCTTTTCACTGTACGATTCATTATCATCTTATTACTGTAATATAGCATATCGGTAAAACAGTAAACGGTATTTCATATTATTTTCCTCCTTGTACAAAGCCTCGAGGTCGGCTCTCATTTCCTCCTTGTACAAAGCCCAGAGGTCGGCTCTCATTTCCTCCTTGTACAAAGCCCCGAGGTCGGCTCTCATTTCCTCCTTGTACAAAGCCCCGAGGTCGGCTATCATTCATCTTTTATTTAAAAACCCCTTATTGAAATCAGACTTGCATAATATATCTTTAGCTATTTTTAAGTATCCACATATTATACTTGGGACCGGTGCAGATTCTTATCAAGGAAAGGCCGGGCATATTTTCGGAAATATATTTTACTGGGGACCGGGGTAGATTTTTATCAAGGGCAAGAGCTCTTTTGAAGCCAGTTTCATTTTCACAATCCGGAGTTCATTTTTAGTTTGGAGTTGGAATTCATTTTTAGTGCAAAAGCAGGAGTTTTGGAATGCTCAAAAAGCCGGAGATCTTGGTTTCAATCGGGTGGAGCTCTTTTTGGACGGAGTACTTTTCTTAAGGGACGGAGCTCTTTTGGACGGAGTACTTTTCTTAAGGGACGGAGCTCTTTTGGACGGAGTGATTTTCATCAACAGGACGGAGTTCTTTTTACACAAAGGACGGAGCTTATTTTCTCAAAGCCGGAGTTCATTTTCAATGCAAAGTCGGAGTTCATTTTACATTGAGGTCGGAGTTCCCTTTACATTAAGGTCGGAGTTCATTTTAAAGCCAAAGTTCTTTTGGGGTACTTTTTCATCAAAAATGACGGAGATTAACAGGGACGGAGTGCTTTTCTCTCGGGGGGGACGGAGTGCTTTTTACTCAAGGACGGAGTACTTTTCAGACGGACTGTTTTTTACTCAAGGAGACGGAGTGCTTTTTACTCAAAGGACGAAGTACTTTAAAATCCGGAGTTACTTTTTCTTCTTAAAAACCGGAGTGTATTTTCTTCTTAAAAATCCAGAGTAGAATTCCTTTTAAAATCGGAGTTCGTTTTCTTCTTAAGGCCGGAGTTCTTTTTGGACTGAGTGCATTTTGGACGGTGCCTTTTTCTTAACAGGACGGAGTGCTTTTTCATTAACAAGACGGAGCTCTTTTTCATTAACAGGATAGACTATTTTTAAAAGCCAAAGTTCATTTTCCTCAATGGACGGAATTCATTTTACATTGAGGCCGGAGTTCATTAAGGCCGGAGTTCTTTTTATCTACAAAAAGCTGGATCTCATTTTCTATTACGAAGCCAGAGCTCATGTTCATATTAAGGCCAGAGTTCATTTTCTACACAAAGCCGGATCTCTTTTTCTATTACGAAGCCAGAGCTCATGTTCATATTAAGGCCAGAGTTCATTTTAAGGACGGAACTCTTTTTACATTAAGGCCGGAGCTCATTATCTTATTAAGGCCGGAGTTCTTTTTCTACACAAAGCCGGATCTCTTTTTCTATTACAAAGCCGAAGCTCATGTTCATATTAAGGCTAGAGTTCATTTTAAGGACGGAGCTCTTTTTACATTAAGGCCGGAGCTCATTATCTTATTAAGGCCGGAGTTCTTTTTCTATACAAAGTCGGATCTCTTTTTCTATTACGAAGCCGGAGCTCATGTTTATATTAAGGCCAGAGTTCATTTTAAGGATAGAATTTATTTTCTCAGAAGCCGGAGTTCATTTTCGATTTAAAGCTGTAGTTTCTTTTAGACTGAGGCCGGAGTTCATTTTACATTGTCAAATGCCGATTTCATTTTACATGCCAAATGTCGGTTTCGTATTACATCCCAAATGCCGGTTTCGTTTCATATGTCAAAAGCCAGTTGTAACCTTTGGTCCAGATTTCACGTAAGTTCGGGATGTAGGAAAACAGGCGTCATGAACTTCAAAACAGATTCAAACGAAAACTAAAAACGTGTTAACGTCCGATTACTTGTCGCTAAACAGAGTGCAGTATATGAACTAAAAACTGAACTTAAAAACAGCGTCCAAGTAACTTGCAATAAAATCACGAATTTAGAAACAGAGCAGAATACACTTGTAATGAACTTAAAGACGGCGTCTGAGGTACACTTGCCTGACGGGCTGACTCAAAATTCTTCCCTCCTTGCCTGACAGTCAGTTTTTACCGTCTTGGAGCTCTCTCCTTCACTCCCTTCTTCTTCGCTCCTTATTCTTCCTTGGCGCCAGAAACTCACACTACCCCTAGAGTCCGATATATAATGAGGAGGGAGCAGGTGGGTAAGTGGAGGTAGGTTACTAGCTCTCGTACTTCATTTCAGAGGGTAGGTGGAGTAACTAGGTTGGTTTACCTACTCCTTTTTGGTCGCCGCCTAGTTAAATCCTAACTAAATCCTAAAGTTTAGTTATATCCTTAGTTCCATTTATTCCGGCCAACTGCTCCTTATTTATTGCCAATGCTGCCGGTCAACTCTCCAATTCCGGTCAACATCTCCACATCCGGTCAACTCTTCTTATTATTCACTTGAAAAGTCGGACCTCATTATTTATTTGAAAAGTCGGACTACTTTTCTTCTTAAGGGGCCAGACTTCATTTTGGCACAAGAGGAGGGACTTCATTTTGGCACAAGAGGAGGGACTTCATTTTGGCATAAGAGGAGACGGACTTCTTTTTCCTCACACAAAGGTCATTTCGGTCGTCAGGCCACTTCGGCCTCACTTCACATAATTTACTCCGGTCTTCAAATTCAGGAGACACTTTCTGATTTCAAGATATGCTCTAAAATCGGTTGACATTTTCCAAATAACCTTCAATTTTTCCCCGATCCTTTAATTATTTTGACTCCATGACTGAGACTTTCTATGTTTAAGAATCTGGGTCGTGACACAAATGGCCTAAACAAGTTGACTCGTAACTAGTCAACAGAAAACGGATAATTAGGATTACGTGATGCGTTGTCCCAACCGTCGTCCTTTTAACTCAGTAGCTGACAACCTTCATAACTCAACATATATAAACAAGCAGCACTTGCCATAATCCTGTCCTATGATTGTGCCCCTATGATTGCGTATCACTTTGAGATGACAGTTATGACTTAATAAATATTCTCATATGGTAGTGGTTACCGCAATTGCTCCCCGTGATCGCTGATTTAACTCAGTAGATCTATATAGACAACTGATACTAACCGTGAGACCCAATGAAGACTAAACCGATACTCCCTCTATAATTACCCCTTTTCCACCACGAGGAAGGGAATCCTTGATCAAGTAATCAAATAATCAATCCTCGAATATAGAGCATATCTCTCTTTCACGCTTGCATCCACGCATTTTCACATTCCTCCACCTTTCTCTCCGTCGAAAAATGATTTCTAATTTGAGTATCAAAAGATATACTAAAGAGCGAGTCTTGCCATCTTTTGACTTCTCATTTATTCGTTGTAGTGTATAGGATTTAGGTTCCCAGAGATAAATACTAGACTCGTTTTAATTTAACTTATCAAGCGAGATCAAATGGCTCGACTCGTTTTAATTTAACTTATCAAGTGAGATCAAATGGCTCTCTAATCCGTATGACAATTCGAATCTAGTGACATATCAAAAGACAAATCCAAATCCTTTTGCTTTGTGACATCCGATTTTTTGAGGTGGGCAGTGTTTTGAAGAACTATCTTTTCAATTTTTTTGAAAAGTAGGCTTGAGTATTACATGATAAATTTTCTATTATGTCTTGATGTTCACATTTCTTTTTTTTTTCTTTAGTTATCCAAAACTTATGATGTCAATTTTATGCTAAAAGATTTTTTTTTTATAGAGACATCAAGCTTGTTATTACGACTGTTAGATAACCTTTTAAACAGTTACAACCCGGTCTCCGATCAATTCAATAACTTCCTGACGAGTTATTGTCCGTTAAATCATGGAGGAGCTTTCTTCATTTTACGCTAAAGAATTTAAAGAGTCTCTAATGAGATCATGACTAACATATCTTATAATGAGTCAAAATTATAAGTCCCAATAGAATAGTTAGCAGAATGAACGAATGTTAGGTCGACAATCCGCTCAATCACATCCGCATTTTTTTTTTTTTTTTGGATTTATTATGC
>JAODPA010069703.1:0-31919 GCA_025585075.1 Nepenthes mirabilis | reverse complement strand
AAGTATATATTTTTAAAAAAATATATGCCCCCCAAATCCCTAAAGGAACATCTCATGATAGGGAATACGTTACCTGTGGTAATGAAAATTACTACTTAATAATAATCTTATTTGGTTCCTAATAGTTTTTATACAATCTCATAGATCTGTTATTTTTCTTCACAACTGATGACGCCGATGCACCCTACAGTGACAAGCTTGGAGGGATTAAACCATTTTTCAACAAATTTTTTTTATCAACTCTTTCAACTCTAAATGGGCAATCACTAAAGTATTGCCAATTACAAAATGTAAGAAGATTGTGTAGGATAATTGATGCAATGACTTAAAGACATCCATCATGATTTGTCAAGGGGAATTCTGATATAAAAATTTTATGCCAAGTATAGATCTTGTGACTTATATTTATATATTTCTTACTCCCTTCTTATTGAGACAGAATCTACCATTTATTCTTGAACTACCTCTTATTTTGACTAGTGTAAGATTATGGAATGTGAAATAAATGCATTCAAAGTAGATTAGGCATGGAACATTATTGAGTTAACTCATGGAAAGAAAACCATTGACTCTAAATTGGTTTACAAGATTAAAAGGAAGTTTTATGGCATATTGGATACACATAAAGTATGCTTATTTGCAAAAGATACAACCATTGAGAGTATATTGATTTAAATAAAATATTTTCTCTTATAGTTGAACTTGTTGCTGTCAAATCCTTGCTATGGCTACAGTTAAAAAATGGAGCTTCCACTAATTGGATGTTAGCAATGTATTTCTGCATTGTGACCACATTGAAGAGGTCTATATAAAACTTTCTCCTAGTTATCCCATTACTTCGGTTAAATAAGTATGCAAACCTAAAAGAAAAGCTTATATGGTTGAAGTAATCCTTAATATAATAACAAATTCTATTCTTTTTTGATGACTTATGATTTTATATAATCTCAAGCAAACTATAGCCTATTCATTGAAAAATATTGTTCTAGTTTCATAGCTTTAATTATTTATATTGATAATATAATTATTGCTTCTAATGATATCAAACTGATATCACATTTCTAAGATTTTCTTCAACCTCATATTCAATTTGAGGATTTAGAACTATTGAAATATTTTTTTGGCCTTACAATTATAAAAAAAATAACACTTAAACTCATAATTTTCAATAGAAATATACTCTTGATATTCTTCATGATTCCATATTACTTGGATATAAGCCAAGAAAACATCCTATGGACCAAAATTTCAAGCTCAATAAAGATGATAGGGATCTTTTTCCCAACCATCCATGTACAAAAAGCTCATTGACAGATTTGTGGCTCAGTCAATTTGTGGCATTTCCATCTTGTACCTCACTTACAAGCAGCTCATGAGGTTCTGAAGCATTTGAAAGATATTCCTGCTCAAGGCCTTTAATTTTCCACATCTTCTTCTCTTCAACTCACTGTTTATTATTGTTCTAATTGGGCTTCTTGTCTAAAGAACAATACATCCACTACCCATTTTTTTGCATTTTTCCTAGTGAATCATTTATCTCTTGGAAAAGAAAGAAACAACAGGCACAATTGGAAAATAAGGAAACAATCTACTTTGTCACATAGTTTTGCAAAAGCTAAATATCGTTCCATAGGTTCCACTTATTTGGACCAAATTTTTACTTTATAATTTTCTAATCTCTCATTGGTATCCTATTATTCTTTATCATAATGACCAAATTGCTTTGTATATTACTATAAATCCTATTTTTCAAGAAATTATCAGATGCAACGAAATAGTTTGTCGCCTCATCCGTGAGAAAATAAAAAGGGTGTCATATGAACCGAATTCGGTCTTTCTCATTTTTAAATTTTTAATATTTTTACCAACGTCTTTCAATTTTTACCCTCCAAGATGAAAATTTATGGTATTCAATTTCCATCCAAAAGGACACATCAATGATTATATAAATCATGATGGTAGAAGCATTGTATTACAGCCATGCAACAAAACAGAACACTTGCTATAATTATGTTCTGTTTCATAAGCCAAAATTACTATTACATTGGATTGCTTTCAAATTATGTTCTCTCACTGGCAATTAAGTTCATGTCCATTTGTACTGCTGAAATTCAGTATACCAGTTCCTTGATACACCACAATTGACAGCAAACTGAGTGATTGGACTCTTTGCTACTGATTTCAACTGATTACAACAGCCACGGGTGTAATGGCTTAGATTATGCTTGAGAAGATAAATTTTCATCTTCTCCATACAATTCGGCTTGCATTCATTTCATTCCAATTGCTTTTACTGTTCTAACAAAAGGGAGTTGAGTCTTCGCTTTGGGGTAAGGAAGAAAGGAAAAAGAGAGATCCAACACATAGTTTTTTTTTTTTTGAGAATTTAAGTGTCTTAACTTTTAAATATTTTCATAAGATATTTCTTTCTTATTAAACGATGATGAATCTAAAATTTTATATCGAGTTTGTAAATGAGTTTTTCTAATTTGAGTTGGTACATTTGGATTATTAAGAAGTTTATCAATTGAAAAATTTATTAAGAGAAACCATGACTGTCTGAATAATTATTGAATTATTTACTTGTTTTAGATCTAATGGGTCTCCGTTGTCAATTAGTAAAATAACTATTTATATAATAGTTAATTTTACATGGCTAATAATTCAATGAGATTATTGCAGAAAGTGGTGTTGTTGAATTTTCTTTACGGTTGAATTTTATGTTGTTTATATTTACTGCATTTTGAATATTTTATTTGCTTTAGCTATGTAATTGAATCATAGCTAAAATCCAGATCCCGACCCAACGCTGTTGACCCGTAACAGTGATTCTTTCGATCGATGTAGGTTCGTCGCCCTGTTCTTCCACTTCGACCAGCGATGGCGTCTTGAATTACCTCTCACCAACGAAATCTCTCTCTTTTCTCTCTCTCTCTCTCTCTCTCTCTCTCTCTCTGTGTTTATCGTATCCTGGTGCTGAATTCCAGTGCCCAAAATTTCAAGCTTAGGAATCTAGCGTCTGTCTAATTTGTCATTAGACCGTAGCCTCTGTTACGTACTCTCTCCGCCTTTTTATGCTCTCTTCCCTGTTTCTTTTGCTTTTTTTCTTCTTTATTTTCTTTTGTTTTGGTCATCAGTTGTTAATTTGAGTTAGCAAATACCTTGGTGTGCATCAATGAGCTGTTTTGGTGTTATTGGTAACAGTTTCTGTGGTCACGGGTCAAGACTAGAAAAACTTGTTGATCTCCGTAAAGATATTTCCTCTCTAAATATAAGGATTTTCTCCTTAAAATCATTGAAAATAGCCACCAAAAACTTCTCTGAAGTGTTGGGCAGAGGCGGTTTCGGATGCGTTTACCATGGAATTCTGGAAGACGGTACAGAAATCGCAGTCAAGAATCACTCCAGTTCTAGGAGAAGAGATGAATTTTCGTCGTTGATCGAGATTATGTCCCGTGTTCGACACCGAAATATCACTCAACTTATCGGTTGCTGCATTGAGCAGAATAGTTTGATCACTGTGCATGAATTTGCAGAGAACTCTAGTCTCGACAGATTTCTTTTCGCTTCAGAGGATGGTCGATCTGCTCTCAACTGGGGCATGAGAGCCGCCATAGCCATTGGGGTTGCTCGTGGTCTTGCTTATCTCCACGAGGAAATTAATCCCCGAATTGTACATAGGAACATTAAGCCCCAAAACATACTTCTTGATAGGAACTTGGCCCCTAAAATTGCTGATTTCGAATTGGCCCAGTCTTTCGATGATGATGCATCCCACTGTAGTGATACGATAAAGGGAACACTGGGGTATCTCGATCCTGAGTATTATTCATCTGGACAGTTTACGGAGAAGCTGGATGTTTACAGTTTTGGAGTGCTTTTGCTTGAAATCATCAGCGGCGATAGGAATTCTTTGAGGAAAGATGATAGGCAGCCATGTTTGGTGGACCGCGTTTGGGGACTCCAAGAAAGCAATATGCTTTTGGATATTGTCGATCCAGCATTGGTTGATTTTCCGGAGGATCTGTTGATAAACTTCATCAATACTGCACTCTTTTGTCTCCAAGCACCTGCAAACCTAAGACCCAGTATGTCTGAAGTTGTGCTTATGCTTTCTGGAGGTTATAATTTCAGTGGAAAAGAACCAAGAAAGCCATCTTGGATTTCCTCTTTTTCCCAGCGACGGGATAGCCTTAGTCATGGTATGTTTCAGTTGAATCAAATTTGTTGCTTCATTACTTTACCATATGAGATTTCAACTGCATCAATGCTTCATAAGCAATGGCTATAATATTTCTTCTATACCAACACCATTTGTATGTCATTTCGTGCTTCAGTGAATTCTATCATAATTTAGGATGCAATACTTCTCTTCCAGCCGTTTTTTTTTTTTTTTGTCAAATTGGTTAATATGGAAGATGAAAGTGTGTAGAAAAGGGCATGTTAGTGCACGTAATTAGTCCTAAGAATTATTGGATTTTGAGTCATCCCGTTGTGAATCACACTCCCAATAAAAATGAATCATCCGGAGGTACGCTCAATGTTATGCGAAAATTTGCTCAAACGGAGGAATTTTTGAATGGCATATGGTGGGCGCACGTGCCATCATGAGTAAGATTCTAACGCCATATGTGTGCATGAAAGGAGCACATGCATAGCTTATTCAAAAGATTCATACTTAAACAGCGCCTGAAAGATGCACATGCGTAGTTTATCTAGAAGGGTCACGTCTAAAGCACACATAATGGTATAAAATGTCCTCATACGATTTTTACGATAGATTTGAGAGCATTTTCAATGTAAGGGCACTACATGGAGACAGATGTGGGAGAAAAGAGAAAGGGGGAAGATTTTTACATTTAGTTGAAGTCTAATTCAAGTTTCATTCTTCTCTATGATTAGTGTTGCTCTAGTCTTGATTTTAGGATATCAATCGGTTACTCTTGTCCTCGTTGTATTCTTCTCTTATGGGTTATAAGGTGTGATAAAGGGATTGTATTCAACCATTATTCACTCGAGTTATAATAAAAAGCTTTCGGAGGGGGTTATATTTATAACTAGTTACTATTTTATAGTAAATTTGTTAGGAGATTGTCCCGTGATTTTTTTCTTAATTTAGAATAGTTTTTCACGTTAAATATTATTTTTCAACTTTGTGTGTTTGGTTGTATGCATTTTTTATACTCAAGGGCTTGGTGGTTGATGATTGACAGAGGATGCAGGCTTGTTCTCGTTGTGCCAATTGTGTGCTTGTTTTCTATGAATCTCAACAAGAATCTGACACAATATATGTATTAGGACAATTTCCTATGGAGGTACCTTGCAGTGCTGCATTACTGCAGATTGAATGTCTTCTTATACCCAGTGATTTGTTGTTACATTTCCCCCTTTCCACGTCAAGCAGCTGCTTCGTTTCCGTGAAACGGTCTTAATTTGTGAGTTTGATTTCCTTTCTCACGAAAGGCGGAAACTTCCTCGAAAAGATAGGATTCATCTCCTAGTCAACACTCCCATGTATAATCGTTTAAGTCTCTTCTCAATGAAAAGCTAAACAATGCACGCCATATTAGATTTTAAAGGTAGGAAAAGTAGTACCTTATTTTTGAAAAGGAAAAGAGGGGGTCATCATTGCTAAATCCTTTTTAGTCCTTTATCTCATCTTCCTATCTTTCATACCTAACTCTGCCTTCTATCCATCCCTTTTTGTCTCTCTCTGCCTCGGCAACAACCATGTCTACGATCTTCTTGCCCACCCCAAACGATCATCAAAGTTGCTTGTTCATGCTTGCCTTATTTTGATGACAAGGGTAGATCCTTAGCCAAGTTATCCCCAATAGTGGTAGCTGTCATTAGCATACTGGCTTGCTCCTTCATTCTCTGCTGCTGCACAATGTAAATGCTGGAGAAGTGGACGGCAACATGACTAAGATCTGTGAAGATGATTATGGATCGACTTGGAATTAGATTCCCGAACACACAAACATGGATAATTATTCACCACTCTTCATAGATATTGAAACTAAGCACTCAGTTGACCATTCTTAAGTGATTCATGTACGAAGTCACCACTCAACGAATCTACCAAAGGATACAAAATTAGATTGTGACGGACCGTATTTTCTGTCAACAATTTGGTAGAGTTCCGTCTGTAATACGGACATCTACCAATACAAAAACCTGTACAATCTGCTATACAAAATAAAATACATCTAATAATCCCATCATCCGACATCAAACAACAACAATATAAAACCACACAGGATCCAATTGCTACATATAATCCGTGGCTCAAACGCTGTATATCTACACACAACATTGGCCAAGAGAGGTACCACTAGGTACCTATTACAAACCACAATAACCTATAGAAGTATGAATAAATCCAAATACAGTGGAAACTAAACTATCTAATCATCAGTTATATGTACAATATACATTAAGATTCTCAACCGAAACATAAACATATACAATTCCCCATGACATATACAAGGCTACAAATTATAAGTCTTCGATAAGATCTTCCAAATCCAAAACCTAATCCACTTCCAATCTCTACGCTATCCTATAAGGTATATTTGACCTATGCTAATCTGGAGACAATGAGAAATAAGAGTGAGCTAAAAGCTCAACAAGTGTAGTGTAATTAAGACGATAAACAATATAAGCAAAATTAAGTAAAAGAGTAATATACGAATATAATGAGGATGCGTAAACATAAGACATGATCGAATATGCTTTTGAAACACAATGAACTTTTCATGTTTTATTTTTCTTCTCTTTGAGATGCAAATTATGTATAATTACTTATGTTTCAAAGTCTTACTAGCTAAAGGTGCGGGAGAACGAGGAAATGATCATGATACCCCACATGATCTAAGACCGTGAGCGCTTATTTTAGACTTAGTGGAGGGATCGTCTATATATCATGCCTATAGATGGGCCGATAACGATATGCCCCCACATGTACCCCCGGGGCCTAGAGGCAGTCATCGTTTTTCCACAATAATATCTTAAGGCTTACCAAGAGTATTACCCGCTACAATACGTGGCCAGGATAATCCTTGAGTCTCTGCTATAACATCAATGTTATGCCAAGAATTATTACCCTTCGTAACATAATTTCATGGTCCTAATTTCATGATTTCTTATTTGTTGAGGGAAGGTACACCATGCTTTTTTCACAATATTTCCATCCGGGAAAACAATTAAATCATATAACAATTATGGAATTTTCTTCCAATACTTGCATGATTTTTATTTTTATTTCGAATTTAACTCTTCTCATGATTTAATTTGCATATACGAATATCATAAACATAACGAAGAATAAGAATTCTTACCACCAAGAGACAATTATAATCTTAGAGGCTTCTGAGTAACATTTTCCTTCGCAATTGGTTAACAAACATATATTTCGGGATATGCAATTAAACACATGCAAATATATATGCAACTTAATTTAACAATTGAACAATGCGAGAATTATGTAAAATTTACCAAAGAGGCTCGGGTGAACAGTATCCATGCGTGAACAGTACCCGGTTGTGCATTTCAGACGATTCTTGAGAATTCAGGCATCCAATGGGTAAATCACCAAATTCAAGACATAGGTAATCATAATCTCAAGCCAATTTATGCATAAATTTCAAAATAAATGCCTAAACGAGGTCCGGCCGCATCTTAGGGTTCCGACAAACGAAAATACATATAAAACTATCAAATTGGATATCTAATCGGTAAATTAACTTATATAGGATATGGGCAATGATATTCTAGACCTAATTTGTGTAAAAGCCCCAAAAATCGGAGGCCGAAACCACTCAGATGCCGGACTAGGGTTTGAGTGAGGAAATCAGTTGAAATCCACAAATTTGAACATGAAATTATATATATGCATCATCAAGTTATGGGTATTACATATACACATATGAATCGGGTATCGAGACAATAATACCCAAAGGAGATCGAATAAAAATTAAAAAAAAAACGGAAGAAAAGGGTATGGATGCACTTATCTCGACTTGATCTACGATTTCGGTTTCTACGATTTCTCCAACTAGCTCGAAACCGAAATCGAACCCGAGAGCCTTCGTTTGCCCATTTCTCTCTCTTCTCCCTCCCTCTCTCTGTCTACCTGAAGCCCTCTGATTTTATTCTCCCTAAACCGCGTAACAGCAACGATTAAAAAGCCCGACGAAGCTTTTACGCGGATTGGCGCTTGAGCGTTGTCTGCAGCACACAGTAGGCGCACCCGCGCTAGAATCGGCACTCGCCAGGGCTCGAGCACCCAGCAGTCCACCCAGCACCGCCACTCGATTTTCAACTCCGAAATATATCTTTTCACATACCTCGAGCCTAATTGTGGTTATATTAATTTAATATCCAGAGATTGTCATCATTTAAAATCCAAATCATAATTACGGATTAATATTTCCAGATTATAACACCGGTTCTCGGTTCCAACAATTCCAGGTCTTCTGTCCTTCGATCCGCTTCCTCCCGTGCCCTTAGATCTCGATCCACTTATATTAACTTAATTACTCATATTTACTACGTTCTAAAAATTGGTACCTTACAACTCTCCCCCACTTATAAAATTTCATCTTCGAAATTTAACGAACCTCATAACTTAACAATAGGGGGAAAAGACCTTCCAGATTTCGCCTATGCACTCCCAGATCACTTTCTTGGAGAGACGATTATTTTTAGCGAACCTTAGTCATTCGAATTATCCTGATTTTTAACATCTAATGCCTTTTATCTAAAACTTGAGATTGAAACATCATTATAAAACAAATCCCTAATCTCCCACAACGGTTCAACTTAATCATAAACCTACTTCCTCATTCATCGGTACATGAGAGACATCACGATAACCTACCCCAATTGAAAGGTAAACCTAATTATTGACTACCTCTCCGGCTTAATACAAAATACCAAATGAGCTAACAGGCTCTCACTTCGACACCTCCTAAGTTTCGAGAATGACCTTCCACTTAGAACCTTAACCCCATTCCAAAATTTCTGAGCCAATGGCCCACAATACTTCCGCCGCGCTATTCTGATTAACCATTTATCAGGACACTAAAAATCCTCTCACAACTCATGTCTACTAATTCATACAAGACTTCTAGGTTACCTGGCAATTATGAATCTAAAGAAAATTCTAGGGACATCGATACAACTAAAGCAGGGCCCAAAATCTTTAGATTACAATCAACCTAGGCAATGTAATTGAAGCAATCACCCAAAAACCTCGAGCTCAAATACTTATCCAATTTTACCGTTTTGTTGGCATACCAACGAGCCAACTTATATGCTCCGGTCAAATCACCCAAATTCACGATGAAAGGGGCTATCCTAGTCTGCTAATTCTATGATATCCAAATGGTACCTCTAATCCTTGCCACCTTTAATGTCCTCGAAATCGAAACAGTGATGGCTTCTTTTCTCATAATTCCATGACCTTACTACGTGGGAGGCAACTCCCTCTCCTAAAACCAATACAGAGCACTCCCTTTGCTTAGATATAGGAGTCACTTGAGATTCACCCTACAATAACTCCTATGATACAGCAAGACATATCTAATCTAAAGATTCTCGTCATCCAATCATCGGCAATAATATTCTTCAAGACTAATGATACCCTCATAAGTATAACCCTTCAATAACCTCATTGATCTACACTACCACTTAATCAACCCTTCATGACTGATATCGAAATTCACCATTACTATCCTCAAGCGAATCTACTCGCTTATATTGTTGCATGGCCATCTCTTCCTGCGAAATAACCTCTCAGTCCACAGGGTTCATTCAATAATAACTATCTCTATAAGTAACCCTATAAATTCGTAAAGCAGGGACTTTAATGGCCGACCCCGAACTATGGGTGAGGGAATTTTGGTCATAGGCTTTACATCCTCTTAACCAAAGATAACCACCCATACAAGTCAAGAGATATACAATCCTAGAACTTCCTCAAAAAAATCACATTCGACCGTAACTTGCTAGACCCATTAGGGGTCAACCCAAACAATAAGGTAAACATCTAATCCTTAATTCCTCGAAGGTTACTCCTGCATGAACCATTCCAACGGATACTGATCGTCTCCAAGCCAAACGCCTCACGGCGTTGCAATCTTCAAGAAATACTTATTGGATTACCCTTCTAGGTTCAGCTAAACCCAAAAAAGTAACACACCTTCGAGACATCAATCAATCTTTCTCCAAATGAGCCATCACTCCAACTCTAAGGAATCGCATTCCTGCTATCGGAGAAACCATATGTCCGACATAACATTTCTCCCAAACTAACATCCCTTTCATAATTGAGCACTTAGCTAACCATCCTTTGCACTCTATAATACGATCCTCAAATAGGGTCATCACATCTAATTCACTCTAAGAATTCATCAATGGGGCCATCCAAAAAGCACTGAAGTACCTCACGGCAAAATACTCAGCCGATACCTTATTGGTTCAATACAGAGTCCTCAAAATTTGGTACCAACCTTGGCACAACTCCACAACAACCATCAATTTAACGATCAGGAGATGATTTGAGCCGATCATTCTATCTAGGAGACATCCTCAAACACTTATACTACCCAAACACCTTGGCAACCACAAAATGACTTCCAAGTGTGGTCTTATATGTTAATTAAACTTCGCACAAATCCTAATCAAACGATCTGCAGGCGAAACAATACTAATTGCGTCACCACTCAAACAACGATGCCTCACATTCAAACCTTTTCACCCGATTACAAGATGTCATGTCCTTACCATCATAGCTCACACTAACATGGAATCTTACTAACCAAATCGTTCTCAAAATCATATTAAGCCTTAACATCACAGGATAATTAAATTTATCCAACCAATCATATCTATAGACCTAAAAAAATGTTGCAGACCTCGATACAACCAGTATAAGAGTTACGATCCTCAGATAAACGAATAAGCTTAAGAAACACTGGATTCCAAAGTAACATATATATCGAAACATCAAGATTCAAAAACCTTATCTCTCGCTACGATGGACGACACTTCTATACTTCGTGCCATTATTGCGAAGCCTCGATCAACGGTATTAGGCTCCTTTACTGACCGACCCAGAGAATAAGGGTAATCCTTAATTATGCGGTCGAACTATCCACACTTGAAACATGTTCCCAAAAATCCCACCGAAACAAGACATTCATTCATAATGCATCCATGAATATATCTGACGATATCTCTTTATTCTCGAAACTTAGGATACTTTTCACGTCAACCACTCGAGGTCGACTTCACCTCCTATCATGCATGGGGCAACACTACCTTATCTTCTCCCAACCTTGGATCATCACAATATCATCTTAATTCTCAAGATCCGTATCTCAACTTCTATATAGGATCTGAGTCACCCCAAAAGTTTTAGGTACTTAGGCATCACTAAATCGATTATGAATCGACACCTTAGGACTCGTTACACCGGATTGACTCTAAGTTATTTTAACCTCAAGCTATCGATTCCACCCTACCCATCATACTTGATACATTAATCAAGCATTCCTTCTTAGCAATTTACTAGCCCGAAGACCTCAACCCAGAGCCAATCACCTAAATTTCGAACCAAAATCGATTAACCTAGGCTTCGAATCAATACCGATCAATTCAAGCACCAAATCGGCCCCAATCAAATTTAAGTCTCAAGGCACCTCCCTACAGCTCCTCTCGTCCTCGCGGTCGACTACTACCGTGAGTAAACTCTCGTATAAGAGCCAATTCTAATACCCTTCTGAAATAAAAACAACACGGGTTATGTTGCTCTTAAGACACTAACTAGGACGCAAAAGTTGGACAACCAATCTCATTTTCTAACTCTAACTTAGTTCAAGCCTAAACTAGCCAGTCAGGATAACTAGAACTATCCAATCTAACTTAATTTGTCCTATGCCTACATCCATCTATTTGATCTATCTTAATCTATTCTAAACTTTCGCATATGATTCAAATCAAACCTAAGACATCTCTTTTTATCTGATACTAACTGTGACAGATTGTGTTTTCTGCAAAAAATTTGGCAAAGTTTTGTCTATAATACGGATATCCGCCAATACAAAAACCTATACAATCTCCTGTACAAAATAAAATACATCCAATAATCCCATCATCCAACATCAAACAACAATAATACAAAATCTCACAGGATCCAATTACCACATATAATGCGTGGCTCCAACACTGTATATCTACACACAACATTGGCGAAGAGAGATGTCACTAGGTACCTGTTATAAATCACAATAACCTGCGAAAACATAAATAAATCCAAACACAGCGGAAACTAAACTATCTAATCATCAGTCATATATACAATATACATTAAGATTTTCAACCGAAACATAAACATATACAATTCCCCATGACATATACAAGGCTACAAATTATAAGTCTTCGATAAGATCTTCCAAATCCAGAGCCTAGTCCACTTCTGATCTTTACACTATTCCACCGGGTATATCAGACTTGTGCTAATCTGGAGACAAGGAGAAGCAATGGTGAGCCAAAAGTTCAACAAGTGCAGTGTAATCAAAACGATAAACAATATAAGCAAAATAAAGCTGAAGAGAGATATACAAGTATAATGAGGATGCATAAACATATAAATCAAAATCCGGATCTAAATCACATACGAATAGACAAAGGTCGGAATGAAATCATATAAATCAAATATCATTCGGAGTAAATCACATATCCAAATGTATGAGACTAACTCAATTTCCCATCCATGGGCAAATTATGAATCTCAAATCAAAATTAGAATACCAATTCATACCGAAATTCAAAGTATGTATTGGAGAACCAAAGATTTTAAAAGACTAATTTGAAGAAGGGTTACATATATTCTCGGTAGCCTTAAACCATAGCAACTGTAGTTTAAACCAGCAGGCTAGGCCATCTATGTGCCTTGTCTCCTATAGATACAGAACAAGCTCACTTTGTTTTGCCACCCACGGTATTTGGTGTAATCCTCAAGTTTATTAGTTATGTTAGGACGTCCGAATATATATATAATTTTTGTTAATTTTATTACGGTGGTTCTCATTTACACAAAGTGGTGTGGGTCCAACTACAAACAAAGCCATCTTCCTACCGGCGAAAGTAGGAGTCACATAATCACATAACTTTCCTGTCGGGAGAGGCGCAACAAATCACATAACAAATCACAAAGGTAGTAATCTCATTCCTGGTACATGCATGTGTACTAATGCACTGCCTATTTAAGTTTCATGCCCATTTTCATATAAACATATTAATAAATAACATATACGGACTCAAATATTTATAACGATTTTCATAAAATCAGTAAGACCCCTAAAATCACACAAACCTCAAATCAACTAGTAAATATAGCATGCATGTTCATAGGAAACAAAAGGAATGCATAAAAATAACAGGCATATACTGAAACCTCCTAAAACATAAACAACCATAATCAGGCATGAAATCAGACAAAGAATATGGCTTATAGATATTTGCCTCAACTTTATATCAAACAGATCTGACAAAACAATACTCTGAGATATCTGAACTCCACATTCTCTCTTCTTTCTCCTACTCTCTCTCTCTCCTCTTTGCTTCTCCCAGGCGAAACTGCCAACACAGTGCCCACGCCTCCCTTTTATAGCCACACTAGCACTAGAGCGTAGCCCCCGAGCGCCCCTCGAGCACAAAGTTGCAAACCAAAAACCATTCAATATTCAATAATATATAATTATTCCAAATATATCCAATCAACCCAAAATCACAATTAATATCAAAATAAATCAAATGGGGATCCAGGCATTACAATTCTCCCCTCCATAAAAAATTTTCGAGGAATTCTCCCCTCCATTTAAAATTGTTCTTAAAATTTATGTACCTCAATATTCAAACAAATGGGGATACTTTTCTCGGACTACAGCCTCGCGCTCCTAAGTTGCCTCCTCGACCGAATGATTTCTCTATAAAACTTTGACCAGCGGAATCGTCTTGTTCCTCAATACTTGATCATTCCAATCCAAAATCTGAATGGGAACTTCAATATAAGACAAATTCTCATTATTCTCTAACTACTCAAATTCAATCATATGCGAAGGATTATATACATATTTCCTCAACATCGACACATAGAACACGTCATGACAATATGTTAAATTTGGAGGTAAAGCCAATCTACAGGCCACTTCTCTGATCTGCTCCAAAATCTCAAAGTGTCCGATGAACCTAGGCTTCAGTTTACCCTTCATTCCAAATCTCGGAATCCCTTTCATCGGAGACACCTTTAGAAACATATGGTCGCCCACATCAAACCTCAAATCTGATCTCCTCTCACTAGCATAGCATTTTTGGCAACTCTAAGCCTTAATCAACCAATCTCTAATAATCTTAATTTTCTCAGAAATATCCTGAATGATGTCGGGGCCCCATAATCTACTATCACCAATTTCTTCCCAATTAATGGAAGACCTATATCTCTATCCATATAAATCTTCAAAATGGGTTATCCTAATACTCAACTGATAGCTATTATTAAACGCGAACTCGGCAAGCGATAAATAATCATCCCAATTGCCCCTTATCTCCAAAACTGTTGCCCTCAACATATCATCCTGAATCTGAATTGTTCTTTTAGATTGATCGTCTGTGTGCAAATGAAACGTCATACTAAACTTTAGCTTAGTACCCAACTCTTTATGCAAGCTCTTCCTAAATTTCGACACAAACCTTGGATTACGATCAAAACCAATCGAAACCAGAATACCGTGCAACCTTACAATATCATTGATATACAAACAGGCCAACTTATCCTTCGAATACGTCATCCGAACTGGAAAGAAATGAGTAGACTTTGTCAATCAATCTACAATCACTGAAATAACATCTAAATTGCTCACCGTCCTAGGTAATCTCGAAATAAAATCCATCGTTGTATGCTTCCACTTCCAATGGGGAATCGGCAAATGATGAAAAAAATCCTAGAGGCTTTTTATGCTTTTTATAAGCCGCAATCTCCCTCCTCATATTCTGCCATCAAAAGGACTTCCTCATGTCCTGATACATTTTGTTCACTTCAAGATTAATTGTATACCTTGATTTATGGGCTTCATTCAAAATTTCTTCCTTCAACTCTTCAATGTTTGGAATACAGATTCTCTCCCGAAAACGAAGAATCCCATTAGCCCGCACATTGAAATCTGCTCGTGATTCGCTACCCAGATCTTTGGCTATCTCTATCAAATATGGGTAATTTATCTGATTCTTCTTTATCTTCTCTAAAATCACTAGCTGCACCGGGAGATATGATGACATCATCCTTGACCCTTGGGAGTGCAAACGAATCATGCAACTCTTCATTCCATGCAACATCTCCCATTCCTTGATCATGAAATGGGCCATTAAACCGGAATACGTCAGATTCAAATTATCAGCAATTACATTCGCTTTTCCCGATCGATACTGGATTTCACAATCATGATCTTTCAACAGATCCATCCATCTCGGCTACTTCAACTCCTGCGAAAACAGATACTTTAAACTCTTATGATCAAAGTAAACTACAAATCTCTCTTCATACAAATATTGTCTCTATATCTTTAAAGCAAATATCACGGCCACTAACTCCAAATCATGGGTGGAGTAATTCTGCTCGTGAAACTTCAATTGTCTAGACTAATATGCCACCACCCGATCACGCTGTAGCAAAACACAATCCAACCCTTTTTTGGAGGTATCGCAATACATAACAAATTCTTTCGATCCATCCAGGATCAACAATATCAGAGTCAATGTCAAAAAATTCTCAACAAATTGCTTATAATACTAAGCCAAGCCCAAGAAACTCCACACCTCAGTAACATTCGTTGGTCACTCCCGATTTGACACTACTTCTACCTTTTTTGGGTCCACAGATACACTGCCCTTAGAAATGATATGACCTAAGAATGGCACCTCCTCTAACCAGAATTCATACTTCTTCAATTTAGCATACAACTGTCTTGCTCTTAAAATCTATAGCACTGTCCTCAAACGAGCCTCATGCTCCTCAAAACTCCTCGTATAAATCAGAATGTCATCGATGAAAACCCCTACAAACTGATCCAGGTACGGCTGAAAGACTAGATTCATCAAATCCTTAAACGATGCCGACGCATTATTTAACCCTAAAGGGCATCACCAGGAACTCATAATGGTCATACCGCATCCTGAAAGCTGTTTTCGGCACATCCTCCCGCTTAATGCTCAGTTGATGATACCCTGATCAAAAATCAATCTTGGAGAACACCCGAGCTCCTCACAGTTGGTCGAAGAGATCATCAATATTTGGGAGGGAATTATTGTTCTTAATTGTAATCTTGTTCAACTCCCTGTAATCCACACACAGCCTCATGAATCCATCCTTATTTTTTACAAACAATACAGGAGCACCCCATGGCAATACACTAGGCCGAATAAATCCTTTCTCCAACAAATCCTACAACTGCTACTTCAATTCTTTCAACTCAAACGGGGCCATTCTATACAGAGCTTTCGATATCGGTGTTGACCCTAGCACCACATCAATAGCAAATTCAATCTTCCAATTGGGAGGTAATCTAGGTAAATCATTCGGAAAGACATTTTCAAACTCACAAACATCTAGAATATCCTCAATGGTCACAGAATGACTCTCAAATGTGGTCACATATATTAGATAAGTTTGGCACCCTTCTTGCATTTGATGGCTTGCATGAAGAGTCAAAATGAACCCCGAAGCTTCCTTTCTAACTGCACCTTGAAACTCTAAGGATTCATACCCCGGAATGCAAAACAAAACAGATTTGTGGAAGTAGTCTACCTTAGCGTGATAATACGCCAACCAATCCATTCCCAAAATAATATCGAAGTCCGGCGTATCAAGCAAAATCAAATCAGCCAACAATTCATAGCCATCAATCGAAACCAGACATCGGGGATACACAATATCAGCCATCATGATTTACCCACTGGGGTAGACTCCATCAAAGCACTTACCGAAAATTAGGAAGGTACACACAAATTACACATAAACCTGGGGGCCACAAAAAAATGTGTAGCCCCGGGATCAATCAAAACATGAGCGATAGAATCAAAGATTTGCAAAGTACCTTCCACCACTGACGAGTTTGCTCTGGCATCACAAATTTTCGTTGCATAGGCTCTACCTGAAGCTGTTAGCCTCCTGTCTGGATGCTCACGCCTCTGAGATGGACAATCTTTTGCCAGGTGGCCCATCTGGCCACAATTAAAAAAGGCTCTACTCTGACGGAAGCATTCTCGCCCAATATGATTCTTCCCACAAAATTCGCAAGCAGATCTCTCAAACTGGGGCTTTGGAGGAGAAGACTTCACTCCAACTGATTTCCCTTTCTCTTGGCCTCTATACTTCAAATGGGAGCCTCCACCCCGTGAACTCTAGCCTCAATGCTCCGCCCTCCACTGAAAATATTTCTCCTGAAGTTGCTCCTACTCTATCAGTAAAGCCCAGTCAAAAACCTCGTTGTACGTCCTCAAACAGAGGGGCATCAACTGCTTTCTAATCGAATCATTTAACCCTTGCAAAAATTGCAAAACTCTCAAAGCCTTGTCCCCAACAAGATGTGGAGCAAACCAGGACAACTCTGTAAACTGCGTGTCATACTCAACCACTGACTTGCTCCCCTGCCGCAGCCAAACGATTTCATCTCCTTTGATATCCGGGATGCTCGAAGGGAAGAACTTCTCCAGAAATGCTGTATGAAACACATCACAAAAAATCTCCTTATTCTTCTATGTGGCACTGCGCGTCCCACCATTAGCTAGTCTTTCTTTCCAATTTATACGCAGCAAACTTGACTTTGTCCTCATCCGAGCAATCAATAACCTCAAACACCCTTTCTACCTTCTAGAGCCAATTTTCTACCTTTATCAAATCAAACTCTCTATGGAACTCTAGGAAGTGCTCGGCTTTAAACTGATCAAAAGATGGCCTACCCTGGCTCTACTTGGCCATCCTCCTCATAATGTCCATGTCTTGATCATGTCACTGGATCATCCTATTCATGATGTCGCTCATACAACTCATCATAGCAAGATAATCTTCTTCCTGATTGGAACCTGAGCCTCCAACACCAGAATTCCAGTTATCCGCCATCGACAATACCTATCATGCAAAATATTCAAATAAATCATCTCCCCTAGAATGACCCAAATAGACCCAAAACATCTCCCATTATAACTTTCTTTAATGCCATTTACTGTCACAAACCCGACCCAAAATAGGTCTAATAATAATATTTTACAAAATTAAAATTTCAAATAAATGCAATAATAAATAACAAATGCTAAACCCGGGTGTAACAAATCAGACATATACAGGACCCAACAAATATAGCCCACTCAAGATCTCATAAATCCGGACAACATAAAAACAACATGTTATCCAAATAACGCAAGGGAGATAACCAAATGATAATAGCAACTCATCCACATAATTTATTCAATCCAACAATTTTGAATACATAATCCAAGAGCCTTCATCCGGCCATATTCAAATATCCAAAATACATCTCCCGAGATCAAACACAAATCAAAGTAAAACATCCATACTCACCAAACGAATAATGCTGCGTTAGATCGCGTTCGAACTCTTACAAGTGTATCCAGCCACTAGTTTGAATCGTTGAAAATGAAGACATTAGCCTAAAGATTAATAAGTATCAGTGTATGCAAACAACAATACATATATATATATGTGTGTGTGTGTCCACAATTAGAGAGGGAGGTCAAGTAACATAAACAAATCATATAAAACAAATCAAGAGGTACAAATCGTCTCAAATGAATCAAGGGGTCCGAAATTAATAGAAATCCTAAAGGTGTTCTCATACTCAAATTACAGTCTATATCAAAATAAAGTCCCATCAAGGCGTACTCATATCAAATCGTGATCCAAAGTCAAATCTCATAATCCAAAACATATCATATAACAAATTGTGATTCGATATTATATTCATATCAAGCACGTGCTGAACAAAACATAATTCAGAGTCAAATCACATACGAATAGACAAAGGCCAAAACAAAATCATATAAATCAAATATGTTCTGGGACAAATCACATATTCAAATGTACAAGACTAACCCAATTTCCCATTCATGGGCAAATCGTGAATCTCAAATTGAAATCAGAATACAAATCCATACCGAAATACAAAACATGCATTGGAGAACCAAATATTTTAAAAAACTAACTTGAAAAGGGGTTACACATACGTCTGGTAGTCTTAAGCTATATCAACTATAGTTTAGGCCAGCAGGTTAGGTTATCTATATACCCTATCTCCCATAAATGTGGAACAAGCTCACTTTGTTTTGTCACCCGTGGCATTGGTTATAATTCTCAAATTTATCAGATATATTAGAACATCTGAATATATATAAAATTTTCGTTAATTTTATTACAGTGGTTCTCATTAATACAAAGTGGGGTAGGTCTAGCTACAAACAAAGCCATCTTCCTGTCGACGGAAATGGGAGTCATATAATCACATAATTTTCCCACCAGGAGAGGTGCCAAAAATTACATAACGAATTGGATCAAATATCGAATCACAAAGGTAGCGACCTCATCCCCGGCACATGCATGTGTACCAATGCACTACCTATGTAAGTTTCATACCCATTTCTTTTCCATAAAATCAATAGGACCCATAAAATCACAAAAGCCAAACAAAAATCCCAAATCGACCGATAAATATAGTATACATGTTCACAGGAAACAAAATAGGTATATAAAAATAACATGAATGTACTAAAACCTTCCAAAATATAAACAAAAGTTATCATACACGAAATCAAACAAAAGATAGGGTTTATAAATATTTGACTCGACTTTATACTAAGCATATCTGACAAAAGGATGCTCTGAAATACTTGAACTCCACATTTTCTCTTCTTCCTCCCGCTCTCTCTTTCTCCTCTTTACTTCTCTAGTGCAAAACTAGCGACACAGTGCCCATGCCTCCCTTTTATAGCCACATTGGTGCTTGAGCGCTGCCTCAGGTGCGCCTCGAGTGCAAAGCTGCGAACCGAGAATCTTTCAAAATTCAACAATATATAATTATTTCAAACACATCCAATCAACCCAAAATCACTATTAATATCAAAATAAACCAAATGAGGATCCAAGTATTACAGATTATATATCCGGACGTGACACTTTCAAGATGATAGTGATCACTCATGTTCTATTATTACTTTAATTATGGTAGTATTCTGTTTGTTGTATATGTTGGATGATATTGTGGTTATTAGTAGTAGCATATTGGTATTGCAAAATTGAAATTATTTCTTCATCACCTTTTAGATGAAAGACTTTGGGAGTTTGCAGCATTTTGTTGGTATTGATGTGACCAAGTGTCATCATGGCGTCTTCCTTTCCTAGAGAAGCATACTCTTGATTTATTGCATTATGTGTTGTAAAACCTTAGGGTTGAAGCATGGACCTATGTATAAGATTAATACCATGACTAGGAAACTTTTAAATGATAAAGTATGCTAGGTGCAAAACCATATGGTTGAACCATGGACCTACGTACTTCATATTATTGGAAATTTTTTTCAAACCAAAACAATATCAACAAATAGTTGATAAGCTGATCATGGCATCTTCCTTTCCTAGAGAAGCATACTCTTGATTTATTACATTATGTGTTGTAAAACCTTAGGGTTGAAGCATGGACCTATGTATAAGATTAATACCATATGACTAGGAAACTTTTAAATGGTAAAGTATGCTAGGTGCAAAACCATATGGTTAAACCATGGACCTACGTACTTCATATTATTGGGAAATTTTTTCAAACCAAAACAATATCAACGAATGGTTGGTAAGCTAAACTATCTTGTATTATATATTAGAATATTGTCTTCTAAACAAGTGTTGTGAGTTTATTTATGTCTTATTGTGTTACATGTTGGAATACTGTGATTCATATTCTAAGATATTTTAAGGGTACGCCAAAATGAGGCTTACATTACAATGTTCATAGTCATACTCAGATTAAGGTGTTCCATGATGCTAACTAGGCTATGTCACCAAATGTTTGAAAATCAACTACATGCTATTGTATTTTTATTAGAGGTGGCATTGTTTCCTTGAATAGTAAAAAATTGAATACAACCACTAAATTGCATATCGGTAAGAATATTGGCAATTGGCCCATTTATTTGAATTGATGTGACTTCAAAAATTGCTTGATGTCCTTAAGTGTAAGAGTTATGAGCCTTTTCAATGGTAATATGATTATCAGGCTACCAACCACATTACATCAAATTCAGTCATTCATGATTTATTATATTCATGTCTACATATAGCCAACCCTATTTGAGAAGGTCACTGTGATTTTTCTGCTTCTCTCTCTCATAGATGAGTACACACGCGCACACACATACCAACACAAAGAATAGAGGCACGTGCGCACACACATGCACACACACTCACCCAGATACACAGACACGCATAGAGACAACACACACTTTATTGAATCCTTGCCCTTTTAGTAAAATTGGAAACTACTGAAACTCTTAAAATGAAACATCTCACCATCCTATAGACTACTTTGACATATACAAACAAAACTCATATCAAGCAACTAGGCCCAACAAAGATTGACACCAGATCCATACTAACTAAGGACCTTAGATTAACAAAATTACGAAAATACCACTTGCTCTAAAGCTCATGAAATACTCCAGAAGCCTACTTAGATTCAAAACCCTGGGAAATGGAGAATTGCAATTTTGACGGTGCAAAATATAGCAACTACAAAGGCATAAGCATTCAATTTGTTTTTCCTTGACCATTCCAACCTCTACGACAGGGGTATTCACCTTTAGGAAGTTCCTTTAAGCACAAGCTAGCAAAATTTTAAATATTGGCTTGCAACTTCATTATTTTAGGAAGATTAGAATTTAAATTGTTATGAGTGTTTTGAGCTTACCCCAAATTATAGTTTGTCCTACTTCAGTAACTTGAATAAATTTTTAACAACTCCATGGAAAGAATTCTTGACTTTATTAATGCTAGGACTATGTAGATTTTATTAAGAAGAGACTCATCCTTGAGGAAAGATAAAATATGACCAGCTGATAACAAAAGGAATAGTTTATACAGCATACATCTCTGACAAGAAAATTAAACAGAATGAGTGGCCAATTTAACAAAGAGGAAAGAAAAATAGAACCTTTCTCTCTTACAGCAGATGTCTCGGGAGATATTAGAGTTGAGATCAACACATTGTTTGCACAAATGCAACTTTGGCATCAGAAATAAGATTATAGTTCTAATTGTGTGAAGACCTGTATATTTTGTTGGTATTTTATTATCAATTGATACGTCTCTGGGTGCCCCTCGTGGAATCTTGTGTTTTCGCCACTTGAAGAGGGGAAGTCAAGGAAGATGTGCTATAGTCTGGATTAAGAAGTAATATCATTTCCAATGAGAAATTGTTCTTCCCCTCAGCTCATGAACCATAGTGGCAATGTGACTGTCATCATTCCCATTGAACTTCAAGTTTTATTCAATCTATTTTGTCTGGTATTTGATGCTTGCAGGAATGCATTCTTATAGACCTAATCTGTGATTAGGATAGTTCGTCAATGCATATATTGAGTCACTATATTTTGTCACAACTTCCCAGGTGAAATATCGATCAGTGAAGTTCTGGAAGATAGGGAAGAGAATATACATGGTAAAGTTGTTGAGACAGCACCGTCCTTTGGAGAAATTTTTTCTGTGCATAAATCCGGAAAGGAGCATGAATTCACAGAAGCAGAGGGTACGTCATTGAAAAGTGACCAGCTTGAAAATGTCGGAGAAGCAGGCAATGTGAATAGGGAAGAGAATATACATGGGAAAGTTGTTGAGACAGCACCATCCGTTGAAGAATTATTTCCTATGCCTAAATTCGGAATGTGGCATAGATTCACAGAAGCAGAGGGTATGTCATTGAAAAATGACCAGCTTGAAAATGTCGGAGAAGAAGGCGATGTGGTACCCCTCAACTTAATAGAACTTGACTCAATATTTTTTGAGATGAAAAGTCTAACTGATCATTCCAATACAGAACAACAAATGCCGATTTTGACTGACCAGACATCATATTTTGACACATCCATGCAGTCAAACATACCAACTGCTGCAGCATTACATGGACCTAGTGATGAAACAATGCACCCTGAAACAATGGCTAGTTCTTCTGTAAATATGTATATTTCATCCACCAATGAAGCTGATGGGTTTTCTAGTTTAACAAAAAATAAATATCAAAATCAGGTGCTTTCACCACCTAAAGTAAATACCAAGCAATCAATTGAGTGCACTGTGCAGGATATTCTTGCTGCATTAAAGGATGTTCAGGTCAGAAAGGTTGGTATATACGGTAAAGGAGGGATCGGCAAGACTAGTGTGCTAAAAGCATTAACCAGTCATTTTAAAATGAAAAGATTGTTTGATTTTGTCATTTGGGTGACAGTGTCCAGATATTCTTGCCGCAAAAAGATACAGGATCAAATATTAAAGCATTTAACATTACAGGTGGATTCTAATTCAGAAGATGAAATTGCAGGAGCAATATTCAATCACTTGAAGGGCAGGAAGTTTCTTCTGCTTTTGGATGATGTTTGGGAAATGATTAATTTGGAGGAAATCGGAATTCCTAATATTTATCAAGAAAATGGCTGGAGGTTAGTTCTGACTTCTCGTAGTCTGGATATGTGTCTCAGAATGGCAGACAGACAGTTTGAATTAAAGGTTCTCTCTAGGACTGAAGCTTGGGAATTGTTCCACTGTCAAGCCGGAGAGATAATTGATCATCTGGAAATCCAACCCTATGCTCGGGCTATTGTTGAGAAATGTGGTGGGTTGCCTTTGCTTATTGTGGTTACTGGAAAGGCCTTGAGAATGGAAAGAAATGTTGAAAAATGGAAGCTTGCATTGGAAAAACTCCTAGTGCCTGGTACTGTCAGTATAGGAGAAGCTACAAATCTACAACTAAAATTTAGTTATGATCAACTGAAGGCCTCGGACATGAAGTCTTGCTTCCTGTACTGTGCGCTCTTTCCTGAGGACAAATTGATTAATGTCTCTGAACTGGTGGAGTGCCTTGTCGATGAAAGATTACTAGCTGGTACAATGACAACTGCATTTGAAAGGGGTTATGTTATTGTCCGACATCTTGTTGACGCCTCTCTTTTAGAGACTACAGATGACATTAATATCGTTAAATTGCATGACGTTGTAAGAGATATGGCTTTATCTATACTGTCATCAGAGATGGAAGTTTCTCAATTACTGGTGAGATCTGATTTTATGTTGACACAGTTACCCAAGCTGAAAAGAGGGATGTCTCCATCCCGCCAAAAGAGTGCTTTAGCATCCAAGTCAGTTGAAGGATTTGGTGCCTCTGAAATATTGTCCCCTGATGTTAATGAATACATGACCCTAGCCCATGTAGGATTGAAGATGCCACCATTGGAGGAAGAGTGGGAGCACGCTAGGATGATCTTTTTGACAGACAATGATTTATCAAGTCTACCTGTGAGGCCTAACTGTCCCAACCTATCAGTGTTGTTCCTTCAAAGAAACTGCAAATTGAGAGTGATACCTGCATCTTTCTTCGACCTCATGCCTTCTCTCCAAGTTCTAAACCTCTCGAAAACCAGAATTAGGTGTTTACCTCAATCACTTTCTAAGCTTAAATGCCTCCAGGTCTTAATTTTGCGCAACTCTGAACGTTTGCTTGTGCTTCCACCAGAAATTGGTAATCTTAAATTTCTCGAGGTTCTCGATCTTCGTGGCACTAAATTAATCCACCTACCTGATACGGTTGTTGGTTTGGTTAGTTTAAAGCACTTACAAGTATCTTTCTATGGATCAGTTATCCAGAGTGAAAATGCTAGGCTGCCTAAAAATTTGATCTCTAAGGGGGTTATTTCAAGCCTTAAACTGACAGAACTAGCCATATTTGTATATCCTGGAGATCAGCGTTGGGCATCAAATGCATTTGATGTCACTATGGATGTGAGCAGCTTGAAGTTGAGTACCCTTGCTTTCCATTTTCCTGACCTAAAGCATCTTGAATATTTCATCCATGAAAACCCATCTTGGAAACTTGGAAGCCTAAGTGTGTACAGTTTTATTGTTGGTCCAGATGTCAAGCGCATCGTGTCTCAGGTTTCATATGATGTTGAATTGATGTGCAGCCAACATGATCGATGCTTGAGATATGTAAATGGTGAAAATATCCCTGATGCAATCGTACAAGTACTCAAACAAAGTACTTCTTTATACTTGGATCATCACCTTAGTATCTGCTACTTGTCAGACTTTGGGAGCACTAATACCCAAGCATTGAAGTTCTGCATAGTGAGGGACTGTCCAAGGCTGAAGGCAATAATAAATGATACAGAATTGGAAACAAGCGTTTTTCCATATCTAGAACACTTGGGGATCTATCATCTATGGAATTTGAATAGGATTTGGGTTGGCCAACTTCCAACAGGAAGCTTTTCTCAGCTACGGTATTTATCACTTCATGCATGCCCTCAGTTAACTTTTCTTTTTAGTTGCTCTATGATCGACGTCTTTTTCAACTTAGAGGAGTTGGTTGTTGAGGATTGTCCATCCCTGAAAGATGTTGTAACAGAGCATGAAGCTTTCACTGGTGATAATTATAGTGTTTCAGTTAAGGAAAGTGTTGATAACCCACAGATGGTCACTCCTGGGGTAATTGTGCTTCATAAATTACAAATACTGAAACTTCATTATCTGCCCGAATTGACTGGCATATGGAAAGGGCCTTGGCCTTCTTTGAAGTCTATCAGCTTTTACAATTGCCCAAATCTCAAGAACCTTCACATGGATTCATTTGTTGAAGCCAGCATTGAAGAGATCATGGCAGAGGTGGCTTGGTGGGATGCCTTGGAGTGGGAAGACATTTCATTGGCCGGACGATTGCGAAGTATTGTTACCGAAATATCTGATGGTGGTCTGTAGCGAAGAGATATGCAACCATGGACTTGTTCAACAAATCAGGTGTTTCCTCAAAGCATATATTATTTCCTTGTCTTGGTTAGTGGTTATCAATATTATTAATTTGAGAGGCCGTATCACAGAGGATGACGTTGGGGAGTCGTTTGATTATTTGTTTGACATGTGATGGGTTTTGCTTTACTATCTGCTGTCTTACAAGAAAAATTTTACTCATCAATCATGCATGCCATATGGACACAGACACACACACATATATATGGCTATACATTTACTAACTTTCTTCTTTTTCTTCGAATCTTGGCAGAGCACGCTGTTATGGAAATTTTTTGGAAGAATGGAATTTACTTGGTTGTAATAATCTTGGATATGTAATTGGCAATCTCTTGCGGCCACCGATTAATATAACTGTCAAGATAATCCTAGACCTTATCAGTAATTATACCCTTCTTTGTGAAATATCTGTGTGTAGCCTGTCTAATCATGATGGCATGCTTAATTGTGGCTGTCTGTTCTCGAAACAATACGAGGAAAACCACATTGGAATTTATGAAAAATGCCAATGGGATTGTTTGGGAACTAACTTGGGATGCAAATATTCAGCACAGAAAAGTTGTATATTATTTTCCATCGCTATAATTGATTTTTATTCTTCTTATATCTATTCTTTCCCATGATAGATGAATTTCAAGTCTGCCTTCTAAGCGACATTTGCTCGTCTTTTGTTGAATTCCATGTAAGGTCCATGGCCCGTATGGGAGTATGGCCATAAACTAGATGTCCATCGCTGACATCAAGTTAGGCTTTTTCAGTAAATCATGAGCTGGTAAACATGCTTGAGCTTCACTTGTTAAGCTATTTGAATTAGGCTCGAGCAAACTCTAATCAAGCCCTTTGGAGTTGAATTTTGAGAGGGTTGTCCTAATAGGAAGACTGCCTTTTATCCTCTTCCTCCTAAATAATCACTGTTGCTAGGTTGCCACCAAAAGGCATATTCTTGTGGCTGAAGTTTTAATAATTGAGTTTTCTTATTCCCATCACATAACTTACCCAAGGAATATGGACACTTTCTCCTACAATCAATAATGATTTTGCATATGACTTTTTAAATAATAGCATATAACCTTTGATTGTGTGAAAGTATACGCTACGCTGGTTTTGATTGTTCGTTTCTTTAGTCGGTAAGATCTATTAACATTAGTCCCTAAGAAAAATAAGAAGTCCCCAAGAAAAATAAGAATCAAATATATTTCTAAAAATGTATAAACTGAATTTCCTGCATAAGTATTATGAAAATATCATATTATTATATTTGATCATATTTTATAGTTCTTCGGTTATGATTTAATGCAAAGTATAAATGTTTATATATTATAGTTCCTTGTTGAGCTTTTGACTCACGTATTACTGTTTTTAACCCCCTCAAATAAGATGTACGAGTTTTTACCAGTTGAACAAGAATGAAGAATTGGCTGATATGAAGAGCTTAGATTGTTGTGTTTATGGACTATAATGTTATTTGAGACAATATTTAATGTTTTTTATTTTCGAACAGTAACTAATATTATAATTTCAACTTAAATTTTAGTTTTGAGCAATGGTCTGTGATGTAGTTGGCTTTCGGGCAGCATTTAGATGTCTAAAATATTGTATTATGTTGTTCGATATCAGTTGATGTGTCCTTTTAAGTTTGGAAAACTTTTGATTGTATTGGGATATGTAATAATTTGATGTTTTTAATTCCGAACACCAGGTTATAATTTAGTATAAGGATTGTCGGTTGTTCGTTGATTAGATGTCGATTTTGGTGTTATAATTATAATTTGTCGGCATGTGTGTTCACTATCCTGGAACATGTTTATGATTTATATCTCTGTATTTGTATACTCTAATTGTATTTTGAGTAGGCATCACTCCTTACGTAGGGTCTGACATCATAATTGAATCAATGTCGATGCCACATGAGAGGTGGCTATCCTGTGTTCAAATTTGCAATAATTTAATTATAGTCGATCAAGGTATCAATATGGAGTTCACGTCCAAAAGTTAATTAGAAGATTAATTAATTAACTAATAATAGTTGTTTGATTAAAAATTAATTTAGAATCGGGATTTGGGATATGACATAGCATCTTTGGTTGACTCATCAAAAATATCAATCAGCCGAAGAAGAATGAGCAGAGCAAGGTTCTCCGTGATGGCCAGTCGACAACCAAGTGAGACGCCTCTTAACCGTCATCAATAGCCTGAATATCCTTGAAAGAGGTGGCGAGGGAGGGATTGTCCTGTGAGCCACCTGCTTAGGAGAATCCTGGATAAATAGATCCCCTGATTTTCTCCAGAGCTGATGGAACGATATGGGGGTGATACCATCCCCGTCCACCCGATTCTCCCACCGAACTTTGCTAAAGTCCTTTCGAGTTAGCTAGCGACTCGTGCGGCACAAAATGACAATGTTCTCCTCCACGAGCCTTGTCAGAGACCAAGCCATCTAATGCTCCCTCTCAAGGACATCCTCAAAGTACAAGCCATTGACTCTGCCCCAATCGTTGGATATGTTTCGGCCGGAGGGAACCACTGCATAAAAGAAATAGTCTTTTCAACCCTTCACTAAATTTAAGTTGCCCCCACTTATCCTAAAATCCTTACAAGTGGTCAAAGAAATTTAGTCTGTATCATGGTTGAACCAGAATATCACATTCATGGCACGGCCATCTAGGAGAAGCTTTTTGGTGCGAAGGAAATGCACAAAGACACCAGGTATCGCACAATATTAGGATGGAGGCGAGCTACCGGAATCTCCAAAGTTGCCAAGATTGCATATAGCTCCTTAGCAAATGAAAGTTGAAGGACAGCTTTCAAATGAGCTTTGTAAATGGTGATAAATCTAAGGCGAGGAGCACAAGCCCTATCCTCATCCCTGAGCATCACATATGAAATGGCACGGGGAATGCTATATGTGACATACAGGGCATCCACTTCCCACCAATAAGAACAAACTGGATTACGTCAATACCCTGGGAAATAGATTGAGAAGCCATGGAAGTAAGTGAGAACAGAAGAGAAAAGTGAGGTACAGTGATTCGTAGAATGGAAAAGCATAGAAACCGTTGAAGGCGATGGCTTAAATAGCTAAAACCTTGGCCCTAAAACGGTGTCATTTGCGGATATCAAAGAGGAGTGTCTCTATGATAGTCGTGACACGTGTCCGCACCGAAGGGTGCTGTAGCGCATCAATTTCGCTAAGCCTATTATCATAACTTGTGGGTACATCTCCCTGAGCAGTCTACAAACAGTTGACGGCTCAAACACCTAGATCAGCAAGCCTACAGGAAAGCTCTGGTTACGATGCCCTGACACGCCATTTTCCAAAATGGCAAATTGGTGACGCACGACCCTGACGAACTTGAGACATATTCAATTAATTTACATCCTCGTCAGGCGTTTAGGATAAATTATTATTATCAATCGAATTGTCAGAAGATCGAGCTATCAATGGTCCAAATTGTCAAAAATCATACAACAACAAAAGAACAACATTCAAATGCTTCAACTATTCGAGTCACGTAAGAATATTAGAGCCATACAATGAAGACAAATACTCGTGAAGTTTCATTTATTAATTCTTTTTCTAAAGCACAATAAGTTTACAATAGCGAATATACAACTCAGAATGAAATGGAAATACATGGAGCAATAACATGATTATAGTAGTTCAACTAACCTTCGGGACAAACAAAAGTATGAGGAAAGCTCATATACTGGCCATCGCTGTGTTACTCATCGGGTTGCCATACCAACAGAAAAAATAGAAAAGCTCTCCCTACAAGGACAAGCCGCAGTTCTCTAAATTACTGCGCTTGCTTTCACCCTGAAGGCAAACAAAAAAGAAAAAGAAATCCCCCCCCAACCAGAGCCGAAAGCAAAGTTGCAAAGGAGTAGAGTCTCTAAAACGGCTGGCAAGAAATGAACTTTGTCCAACCAAAGACCGAAACCATCTTCTGCCGGCCTCCTACAAGAAGAATCACTCAACGCGAGTTAGGAGAAGAGGAAGCCGCCTCCTAAAGCCTAGGACCCCCTTCCAATAACAAAAGCCTGGTTTTGGGCCAAACATAAAAAGAGAAAAACTAAGGTGGATTTCCATATAAAATATGACAATTGAGACAGACTTCAAGCGCATCCTTAAACATTAGCTTTGAACATTGGAGAAAAACTCTCACCTATTTTAGCTTGTGGCAATAAAGGCACCATGCTAGCTCCAAGCGTGCCCACTCCTTAGCAGATGGGTATTGTTTCATGATACAAAGCATAAAGAGCCCCTCTATTTATAGCTAAAGAAGAAGATCAACTAGTATTAAATTGAGAAGATTGCGCTGATGGCCAAAGATCACCTGTGGCAGAGAATTGAATCAAGATTAAATCAAATATTGCCAATCAGAGCAAAAATCTGTAGAACGCCTGAGGAAGGAGCACCCATGAAGATTTATTGTCGGCATTCCATCATAAATATGTCGACAGTTAAAATTTTAAAACTCCAAATATGTGGAGCTAGTGATAGCTCCAGTACACCATGGGCTGGCCCAAAACTCAATCTACAGAAGGAAGGGACGCCCAGATAGTGATGGCCTACCAACAGACCCTCAAGGCCCAAAAATAGGAACACTGTGGATGACCCAAATGATTCAACCGAAACCGTCAGCAACAATCAAGCAGTTGGGGTTAACCCATGGGCTACCCTTGCAGCTACAGCCTATCCTCCTTAGCAAATGAGTTCAAACGACCATTACCAACGTGTGGCCCTCCATGACTACAGGGATAGGAACGCAGGCAGCAGTTTCCAACCTGCCGCCCTCATGATAATTGAAAAACATTGAGCACTGGTGGTGGAAGCACTAACGTCACCCCCCAGAGTTGTATAGCCGTGCTGGCTGCCACTCCCAACCACAAAGTCGTGATGCCCAAAGGCAGTTGAAATGACACCTTACTTTATAAGTACACCCTCTCCTCCACTGGAGATGAGGATTGGAACCCTAATTCTAAAAGCGACACTCGGGCAAGCAAATGCCACTCCCCAACAAGTGAATCTCTAAAAAAGTCACTCCCCAACGAGTGCATCTCTCTAAAAAAGTTACTCTCCATCAAGTGTATCTTTTAAAAGCCACTCTCCAACGAGTGCAATGCTCTCTCTCTCGAAAAATCATTCTCCCACGAGTGCAACTCTCATTCACAAGGAACCACTCTTCTACGAGTGCCATCCTCTCTCATAAAGCCACTCTATAATGAGTACAACTATCATTCCAAAGGAGCCAATCTCCTACGATTTAGAAAGCAGCTCAAGCATCGAGCGCATCAATGGAGTCTAGCCCTCCATCCTACACTCAATCCCCTCCTAATCTTGCCTCTACGTAGTTTTTCTTTCATCCTTCTATCTTTTTCATTCAAGTGAAAAGATTACTTATTTGAATATCGGAGGACATACTAGAGAACGAGTCCCGTCATTTTCTGACCTCTTATTTGTTAATTATAGTGTGTAAGATCCAAATTCAGAGAAACAAGGATTGGACTCACTTTCAGCTAGACACCCAAATTTGGTGGCTCTCTAACTCATCCAATAATTCTAATTTGGGGACACATTCAGTGTTGACACATATTCAACCAAATCAAAATTTTGTGAGCTTTATTCAATAGTAATAAAATATGATATATTTTTATGGCCTTAAAAATTAAATTAGTATACCGGTGAATCCAATAAAAATCGGATAATATTTTAAGGGTAAATTGAATATTTAGTTATTCTTGAATAATTTCTTATATTCTTAGTAGTCATTTTTGGACGTTA